>CAJUYI010001247.1:5121-40997 GCA_910591695.1 Galerucella pusilla
TATAAAAATATACAAACAGGAACAAATAATTCAAACTTAACAATTATTAAACGAATATCAACAAAATAATAACATCTAGGTACATACATTTATCACAATATAGTATTGGAAAAAATTGCATATAAAGTTGGCAGAAGCAAACGTGAGCCCTGGTTGGCGTGTTCATGTCGCTGTAGTTGTATTTTTGTAGTAACAATTCGATATTTTGAATCGATAACCAAATATCGATACCATAAAGATATGTAAACAAAGTCAAACTTGCTAAAATGTAACTCTAAATATTAATAAAAAAATTTATATTGGATCAAAAATAGAACTACCGTTTGCCCTATATGTCTATATTCTCAAATTACATGACTCTGTAGTAATGTCATGAAAAAGAAGGGTCAAGTTTCCATGGAAAGCAATAAAATATGAACTGGTTATGTAGCCTATTCCTTCATCTATCTGCTTACACATCAGGATCTTTTGGAATAGAGCCGTCGAATGCCGTTTGTTAACTTTTTGTTCAATTCAAATCAATAGTGTGACCTGTTTGGTATATTTAGAAATGTAATTTTTTCCAGTGTTCATTTTTCTTAACAGCCGAAAGTTAAGTGTTGCCGATTAAAAAATAAAAATTACCCGAAGTTACTATACAAATTATCAGAATTTGTCAAAATTACCAAAAGGACACATTGGTTATCTAAATAAAGTCTTCAACCCCAGTCAATATGGAAAATCCTCAAAAAGAATAGCCATTTTATATATCCATTCCACAAAATATTCGAAAAACTATTGGATCCAAATTAGTGAAATTGTCTAAAAATCGGATAATCATCCTCGCATTGACAACACTGATACAGAATGAATAAAATGATGTATGTTGATGAAATCACTCGGTCATATTATTTCGATTATATTTAACAATTACTAATGGACAATCGTTAACATTGGCTTTTGATTGGCTGCTTGCAATAACCTTATTTTAGTTCGCATATTTTCCGGGACTCATGTTTGGTTCTGACAACTGTACATACACCATGGTGTGTTATAAACCTCGCACCGAATTTCGCTCGGGACAAAGCCCCTCGCCAAATAATCTTCGTTTTTGGTCAAAAATAATAGTCTTCACCGCCTTGGTGTATAATATACTATAGGAACTTACACTACCCATGGGATGCCTGGTCAGACACGTGAGGACCCATTTTTTACAACCGGGCGTATTACTTTATAAGTACTTACAAGATCTTGAAATTGGAATTTCAAATAAAATTTTTTAAAATTAAAAAAAAAATTTTATTCCAAAATTTATTAATTTTAATAGCAGGTTCACACAAAATCAGAACAGGTATAATATATAGATTTGTATGTGATTGTATTAATTTTTGAAAATTTTGAATTTTTAAATTTTATATCTATTTATTTCTTAATTTCACCGTTAAAATCACGTGTAGACGACTGATGCCACTTAGCTTCAGATAGGTTTGCCAAACTTTATACATATATTTATTAATTGGGAAGACAGTCCTTTAATTCGAAAACCAGTTTAAAATTTTAAAATGAACAAGGAAATGTTTATACCAAATTGGAGGACACTATTTCCAATATAATTATCTTCTTCCATTATAATAAATTAAATTTAACTTTTCTAAATTTTCTAAAACATTAAAAAGTAACATTCATGCAATAACAATATTTTTTTTATTGGTGAACCATTTTACCTATTAAAAGCACGCCTCAGCGTGTTTAAATCGAACTTTAAAACACGCGCGTGTTTTAAAGTTACCGTGGCAACATCAACAACTCGAGAAACGAAGTCTAAATCTATGGTCTAAATCTATGGTCTAAATCATGACTAAATGACAATTTTTTTATTATTGATCTGGCAGGAGTAGTTTGTAACGTCAAAACTTTTATTCGAACAATATTTATCAATGTCAAATTTCTAAATTAAAATGGAAAGTGCCGTTGGTATTGTTTGAAATATTAATATTTCGATTTTCCAAATCTTAGGAAATGGTATTTAAATTAATACTATTGACATTCACAGAACTCAATAAGGTTGAATTTTCATCAAAATACTAATTAGTTTATGTTTTTCTCATTTCCATGACAACGCAAGGTATACATCATATGCATCACGAATTCAACCATTTGACATTTAGTTCTTATTTCCATCTATGACTTCCATTTCTAGTTGTTGTAGTAGTTATAAACCAGTATTTATAATTTCAAAGTGCACCAACAAAAAAAATAACGTAAAGTATTCGTGGATAACTAGTCTTTAAAACACTTGCTTGCTTCGCCGTCATGCTCGAAAAATCGCGCGTGTTTTAAAGACCTTAATATCCACTTATACTTTAATATACTATTTAAATGTATCTAAAAAATAATAGAATCAAGAAAAATTTAATCAAATCAAATGGAAATAGATTTTAATAATTTTATGTTGTCGCACAAAATAAAATAATCTCGATTAAAAGAGTTTAGTTAACGATAAAGTTTAGTACTAGAAAATACCTAGAGATAAATATTCTATACCGACGGTCCTGTTTTCGAAGACATCTAACAAGAATCCGACTCGAGATCAAACGTTCAACTAGTTGTCTTACTTTTACCCGTTTTCAGTTTTAAATTCACCCGCCACATGTGGTAATTGAATGTTTTTACTTGGACGGGGTTAACACTCGGCAATTTAAGAGAAAAAAGGCATTAACGAACGTAACTCGATATACCAGAACTTTACTACCAAGAGTTATATCAGATCT
Organism: Galerucella pusilla; assembly: GCA_910591695.1. NCBI lineage: Eukaryota > Metazoa > Arthropoda > Insecta > Coleoptera > Chrysomelidae > Galerucella > Galerucella pusilla. Next base: position 7,872 of record CAJUYI010001247.1, read on the forward strand.
AATTTTTTTGTTCCTCAAAGGTTCAAAAGACTTATGGATGTTGTTTATAACAGAATACGTGCGTTGTGAAAAAAAAATGGGTAGGATGATGAGTTGTTATGTGTAAATATTATGAAAATATTATACAAGGAGTGTTTTTTATTCATGACAGCGATTATTGTAGAATTTTCTGTATTTACCTAAAGATGCTATTAGATATCTACACATAAACATCTAACTGGAAATTGTAACATTAAAAATTAAAATACAATTGTTCTATTCTAATCTATGGACATTCATTCTATACAGATTATAGACCGGTAGCCCAAGACACATGTAGTCTTGGGCTACTCAATGTCCCCTGTAGCGTTAGAAAGTTTGGGTCTTGGGTAATACTTTTATTATACTTGGTTTTCACACTAAACTAGATTGTGAAAACGGCTTCCATTTAAAAATAATGAAGCCTATACGTATACGTATACGTCAAACAGCTAAACATATTTGCGGAGTGAGAGTGCCACTAAGCTTTGACGATGCTATAAATATTCATGATGTATTGAAATATGTTCTACACTTGTACAGATAGTTGATGAATGCTGTAACATAATTCCAATTTGCCCAAACAGGTGGAATTTTTGCGGTCGAAAGTAATTACAGTGTCCTATTCTTAATCTTCTTTTGATGATTCTGTTCGTTGAGTTGGATGGAAAGTAATTATGAACTCACGCTGCTCCAGTGGTTTGGCCATGATTTGACTAAAAGATTTTGGAACTTTAGTTCTTTACGTCAGGTTAGGTTTGAGCGACCGGGGGTCGCGACGCAAAAGATCTGACCGTTACTTTCATTATGTTACGTTGCTTCGTTATGTGCCTTACTTGCGTGCGTGTGCTCTCTCCTGAGTCTCTCTCTCGTTTACGAAGCAGCGAATCATATGCTTCGGCCGGGAATCGAACCCGGGCCGCCCGCGTGGAAGGCGAGCATTCTACCACTGAACCACCGATGCTACATTAATATTCTATGCAAAGCTGGTATTCGCAGTGCTGGCGATCTACTTGAATTTGTTCGGATTAATTTTTACTATTATTTTCATAATTTTTTTTGCGCGATTGATCTTTTTTGTTTATTTACAGCATCGGTTGTCAGGGCGGTAGGTTGTGTTCACTGGTTTCTAAGTTTAACACGTCGGTAAGTGATTTACTTACCGTTCAGACGTCGAAAAGTAATACAATTTCACCAAAATGTAAAATATATTTTAAACTGATCGAGAAGTATAAATGTCACTTTTGACATTTCGTTCATTTCGAAGAAATTTAAATTATTTTATTCGTAATCCATTTCAATACGATCGCGCAAAATATGGTGTAAGCATCTCGAACGTTAAGGGTAATTGCAACGTTTGCAAGTAGATTCCTCTCGTAAAATTGGACAAAATGATATGAGGATTAAGGGGTCTAGCACATTTACTTTTCGAAATACAAGGTGTTTAAATTTTGAAAACTTGAATGTTTTAATTCGATAACTTTAAAATGGATGGATAAATTGATTTGATATTTGACAGCTTGTTTTTAAATGTAAAAGGGCATATTTTGATAGAAATAGTAGTTTGTGCAACTAGGGTGGATATGATGACAATCCACACGAGTCGAACAGCATATTTTTTCTACGACCCACTTAAGAAAAAATCTAGAAAATAAAAATTTCTATAAACTGTAATATAACTTTTTCTACTCTCACACTAGTAAATTCCATATTACCTACTATTTGGTTACTAAGTAAATGGATCATTACGGATACTGACACGTAATGACTAGCACGTAATAAAAAAAATTACGCTTCAGTTCTAGAAAAACAACAATTTATCACCAAAGCCTTGTCAGTCAATGGTTTCGAGTAACCATGGAAACGAGTTAGTAGAGGTTGTTTTGACGTTTAATAATTAATAAAACTCGCTGTCACTAGCTGTTAGTGTCAATGTACATGTTATTCATGCGTTTTATTTTTATTAGTGGAGTTGTTCGTAGAAAAAGTATAGTACACAACTAGAGTTGTAAGCTTATTACATGCTTATAGAATTACAACACTCGCCGCTACGCGGCTCGTGCGCAACTTTTCTATTCGCATGTAATAAGCAACTTACTACTCTTGTTATGTAATATACTATTAACAACTCAATTTTATGTTTCCACTAATTTTTTTGTGGTAAACGTGCAGTTCTTGAATGTCCAATTTGTATAATGCTACGGTTTCCCTTTTTAAATATACGATGCTGTTATAAGTAGATGTTGCCAGTCGGACTCCCTCATGAAGGTTACCGTACCATTATCTATAATAATGAATATTCTACTAAATATTTCAAACGTCTACCTGTTGTCGTTATTAATATTAAGCAGAATAATTATTAAAAAATAAAATTAACAATTAAAAAAAACTTCTTCACGGGGAATCGAACCCGGGTCTACCACGTGAGAGTCTGGTTTGCTTACTACGCGACCACCGAGGAATATGCAAATTGTTTATCTATAACGTCAGATGTATTATATAATTTTATAAAATCTGAGGTCCCCTTAAATACCCATTTTATCCTGTTTTAAGTATTTGTTGTTTATTTGTACGGATTATTTCATATAATATTTTGGCATTTTCGCAACTCGTGCGCAAAAGTATAACTTCACGCACTTGTATCATAAATAACTATTGTGCCAATCAATTTAATGATAAGAGGAAGGGGGGGGGAAGTATACTTTATTGACACTAAAGCATCAACAGGCCATCGACCGAGGTCTTTCAGCCATTAATGATAAGATTTTTATTTTTATTTATAATTAATACTACTGTATATTTTTGTTAAATGAAGTTCCATCCAGAGTAAAATAAATTCTTATATTAATATGTGTATTTATTTATTGATTCAAAAAAGTTTTGCTTAAAAGGAACTAAAGTTCCTACCGTATGTCCCGCGACACGTTCTACCTTTTTTTTTAAATAAACTTCTTTGGCCTTATTTTCTTCCGTCGATTTATCCCTCAGTATATACATTTAATTGTAAAGAAAACTGGAAATATTTTTGAAGGAAATCAGTTTAATAGTTATCCATTTCAAATAATCTACCTACAAATATATCATAAACTAAAAAGATTAGAATTTTTCCAAAAAATGTTTCTATTTTTTCATGAAATATAATTTTCCTGGAAGCTGATCAAAAATTGGATATGTAGAATGTTTGTGATTGGTGAAAGTTGACATAATGACAAATGAGCTTAACAAATTGTTATATAGAGATATATGCAAGTGTTTTAAAATGTCTACCGAATGTGTACGCTTTCTAATGTTAACCAGATGTTGAAAATAACTTCTCTATATAAGAATTAGTTTATCACGTTAGTTTTCTGAACATATTTGTACGTGAGGGGTCACTGAAGTTTAAAAATAAATGAGTGGCCTTGCTCCATTTACTAAGCAATCATTTTTTGCTTATTTATTTTTTTTATAAACTTTTGAAGGGGCCTTTGCAATATTAAACTAGAACTATTAAGAATTCAAACTTCTTTCTCTTAATATTGACATCATGGATCCAAATTCATTTTTTCTTTTTTCTTCGGCTTGATAATTTCCATCCGCCATGCCTATTTAAATAGTTAGGTTAGGTTATGATCTTGGTTTGTTGGTCTTCGTATCAGGTATGCTAATTTCTAACTTTAAGTTTGACTTTCCTCTAGAAGCACTCTAGAATATATCTAAAAAGAACTATATAGACCAATCACGTGTTGCATAGAATATGTCTAGAGCACTAAGCCAAAGGATTAAGTGGGGAATGGGAAACAATACCTGCGTGGTTCAAACAGAACTGGCTGGTATCTCAATTGCCTCAAAAGAACTAACCAGAAATGGAATTTCAGGCAAAAACATAACAATCTGCACTGATAGTAGACATGCCCTATTGGCCTTGAACAGACAACGAACGGGGCTAGTACTAGAGTACCACTAAGATTCAGCTAACGCCTCGGCAGATAACAATATTATCCTGAGGTGGGTTAAAAAACACAACAGGAGTAAAGGAAATCGCATTGCCGATTCTTTAGCAAGGGAAGCGGCTGGACTAAAAATTTTAGAACCCAGTCACACCTACGACCTAACGACTTCGACAATTGCGGAACTAGCCAAACGTTACGCCCATGCTCAATCCCTTAAGAGATGGGATGGAATCAAAGGATCACCAGGATCACCCTGGGCGACCTTGGGAAGCTGGCGCCGAAGAAATATTTGGCGATGACCAGGAAAAACCTACGTTTAACAGTAGGATTTCTGACTGGCCACTGTCAACTAAGGAAACACCTCCATACTATGGGGCTAGTGGACACTCCTCTATGCAGGATGCGTGAACAGGAAGATGAAACTGTCAGGCATGTCTTATGCGAGTGTCCGGAGTTATCGTCAATAAGAGAGTGTGTGTTCGGTGAGTCTTGGCCTACCCCTGCCGAAATAAAGGAGATGTCTCCTAGTGACCTGTCCACCTTCCTGGGAAGGACAGGATGGACAATGACCTAGGAGGACAACTCCTCGGAGGATAATGGGTCACATGGTTCTGTGAGCCTACACTCACCCTCCCTACTCTACAGATACAGAAGTGATACATACAAGTGAAGCTAATATAAGAGTTAAATGTTAAATTTTATGAAATGAAACACATTCACTACGTCTGGACGATACATATTATATTCCAAGATAAAATATCTGAAATGCACTTTAACCTCGTGAATAAATTATATATAGACCTTGCGAGGTCTCCTGCTTAATGTTATGTGTTTGAAGTAATAATTATAAAACTTTTTAATTTTCTTATGCATGTCTTAGCGTGCTTCGAACACGTGTTGGTGCCGTCGAAAGAAGGAAAAAAATAGAGACAAAAACGTTTAGAAGAGTGAAAAAACGTAAACTATACTATACACATTAGGTCGTCTCATATTTACATGAATTATTTCTTAAACCCAGCTGCGGAGAAATTTCATTGTTTTTTCGTTAGGCTCGCGACTGTTTTTAGAAGTACTGTCCGGGGGTACATATATATATGGAGATATTATATTTATCATTATCCAGCAAAAAATAATAGTCGTATTTTTAAATCTCTACGAATCTGGAATTTTATTTTAAGTGCGTAGATATTAGTAGTGATAATATTTAGAAAAAATGGTTGGTTGTCAAATCAAAAAATCCACATTCAGTTCTATTCTATTATCTACAACTTTCAGGAAAATAAAAACACAATATAAATTTAATAACATGTATTATTATTAATTTTTGTAAACATAAAATAATAATAAATAGTAATATTACTGCAGTTATTAAAAGTTACCAGTGGATTTCAGTGGTGGCGTTATTAAATCCGAAGGTTTAGTGAAGCACCTTCTAAACGGGCAATATTTTCAGTGCAATATTGGCAACTATAGCCCAGCCAGCATGACAACATTTCAATTGTAGATGGCTCTGCCATATATATCTGGGCAATATTGTTTGCAACACTATGACCCATTAATTAAAAGAATTTGTTTCGTAGTCGGGCTACACAATCGGCGTGCAAGAATGGCTGACGAAATCATTCGCGTCGCAGCGACTTATATTGTTTTAAACACAAAGTTAAAGAAAAAGAAGAGTAGATTGTCAATTCGAACTTAGGCGTGAGACTAGATTACCTAAGTCTAGAAATAAGTCTTGATAAGTTAAAATTACCATTTCACTAGTTTACTGCCAGCACTACCGGTTGTCTTCTTTTCCACCTCATTCTTTGCATAAGTTCTAAAGTTTCTGAATTTTTTGTAGGCCTCATCACTTGATATACTGAATTCTTCGGCGATAACTACCCATCCATCTTTTTTAGCATTTCTGTCTTTATAAATTCCGGTTTCCACATTCTACTCAAGAGGTCTATTCACTAACACTGAGAGCTCCTACGAGAGTACACACTTAATAAAGAGCGCATGCGAGCTCTCTCGAAATTGCAAATTATGATATAGAACGCATGCGCACTTTATAAGTGTGTTACTGTTAGTGAATAGACCCCAAGGATGTAAATTTATTTCATCAATAAACTCAATAATCTTTTCATTCTACCAAGTATTAGTCATTTTATATAGGGAAGGCGAACCTTTTTTGATGTACCTACATGCCACAAAGTCATAAAAATTTTTTCTTAAATAGGCAACGTGCCCCAATAGTGCCGCAGCCGATTTTTGAAAATGTTCAAGGTCAAACGTGTTCAAATTGGAAGTTAGCTTTCCTATTTACCTAATTTGCAATGAAAATTTACCGTTTTTAATGGAGCAATAACCGTTTTATCAAAATTGATGTTAAACATTTGATCAAAATTAATGTTAATAGTTATTTATGTATTAAGAGACAAAAATGTGATACATTATTGCTTAAGAGTAATTACTCGAAAGCAATAATGTCACGGTTTTGCTCGTAATACTTACAACATTTTTTCTCTTAATTGTAACTTAATTGTAACTATTAAAAACAAAAGTAGAATTCATAAAAACTTTTAAAATCTGTCAGTTTAAATATGTCAATTAAAATATTTTTCAAATTTTATATATGTCACTGTCAATACAATTGTGTTTGTAGTATCGGATGTTATGGGCAACGAGCGTTTTGCCATTTTTTACGCTCGGCGTAAAGTAACTCTCCTCAAGAAACGTCCACTTTTGGTTGTCGATGGCCAGCGAAAAAGCAATGTGATTGTAGAAAAAATTATTTAATCGAAGCGCAGGAGACATTTCTGTCCCTTTCTGTCTTTCTTTGCGCTGCGCGAGAGTGCGAGAGAGCAGACCGAGTCAACGCTCGCAAATTTTACTAAAATAATTTTGTTTTTGTGCGTGCCATCAAAATTTTAAAACGTGCCATATGTTTGCCATCCCTGTACTATAACCTCCAAAATTTTCATAACAACACCAAAACAAAGTAAAATTGCAGAGTATTTTCGCTGGCTAAGCGATCGTCCGGCAACTCTTTCTGCAACCAATTAAATGCATAGGCAACACAAAACATGTGTAGAAATATGGCCGGGACACACTGAAAATATTGTCTGGCTATTATTGCTGGCAATGTTGCCAGCCACTGTGTTGCAGCTACATATTGCACTAAACATAATGCCCGTTTAGAAGCACCTTCTACAGGTTCTTCAGAAGGCAAACTCTCTCGAATTCCACTTATAAACATGGCGTATACTATTTTATGTCATACTAGTTTATTTAAATTGAGTAGAACATTATAAAAAGGGTTGAAACATATCTTACAGCTGTGTTCTGTAACCCCAAAGATACGTCTTGGAAATACACACAACAAAAAATATGCTAAACACCGAGTTTGTTTAATAAGCAATTATTATTTTTTTCTATTTATTTGTATTGGTATGGTGCACCCAACAGAAAACGCACACGTCTGGTGTATCAACACTTTCAACAACAGGTTGTATGTTATGGTTTTACTTACAAGGGTAAAGATAACATGTTGGAATGATTAATTGTACAAGAGGCACTTTATTTAAGTTAAGTTTAATATTTTAACGAAGTATGTTCAGCAAGTAATATCTTTTTCATGAATCCTTAGAACATTCCACGATTATTTTACACATAATGTAGGTACAGTTAGAAGTGACAAATTGGTAATTTTTTTATTTTACTACCAAGAATGTGACTATTTAAGTCAACGGCATCAGCGAAAATATGTACTTTTTAGTTGTGAAGTAACAGAAATAGTTTTAGATTCCGATTAGTATTAAATAATTTTTTTAATTACTCTCTACCTCCCAGTAACCGTTTGTAATGAAAGGAATTATGGGTCAGTTTATTCGACAATTTTTAATAAAAAACATAGTATTGGAAAATTTCTATTTATTATTTGTGTATGCATTATTTGTATGAATATAATTTATACAATTTTCAATACCTTGTTGTAAAAAAACATAACATATAATATAACTAAACACATAACTTATCTTAGAAAGTCTTATAATATAAAAGTAACTTCATATAATTAAATCACTGCTCGTTGTTGTTACGCTTTGGGTGTTACTTTTTTCTGAAAGGAAAAGTTAAATTCAATTAAAGGATTCACTATAACTGCGTTTGTTATTAGAAATTGCTCAATTTCACTCGATAATTTACTATAAACGAGTCCATTAGAGGAAAAAATGAAAAAAATGCAAATAATTAATGGGTGAATAAAAAAAAGAAAGTAATTTTTAAAAAACATAGCAAGAAAAAAAATTAAAAAAAATAGAAATAAAATGAATTAAACTTACCGCTAGCACTTTCTCTTTGGAGTATGATTCCGAGCAAATATTTCTTGCTGAGTATGGCGATACTAATCTACATTCGCAATCTAAGCCTTCTTCGTAGTTGGCAAGAGTATCTATAACGTTGTGAGCGGCTACGTGAACATATTGTTTTCGTTGTTCTGGCTTGGCATCCTTGAAGCTGTTGGTAACGAAAACATTTCCACGATTCTGAAGAAAAAAAACAGGTCAATTAAATATTTTAGTGAAATAGCTGCACCAAAATCTATAGAAATTTTATGTTTTCTTTATATAAAGTACTTCCAATTTGTTTAAATATAGAATTAACAACACCACGAGTTTTAAGGTTAGGAATAGGCAACGTGTATTGTCAATTTTAATATATTTTTTTCCAAATATCTATGCCTGTATCTTTTAATGCGTGAAATATATTTGATGAGGTGGCTAATGAGACCTTTTCAGATCTCTAGATGTCCTTTAGTTTCCTTGCACTGGTAAGACCTCCCACCATTCTAAAGATATCTGAGCAGCCCACTTTCTTGTGGCCGAATTTATTGTGATTCTGCGTCCCTGTAAAAGGGTTTCGATCCAATCAATGGCATTGATGAACCTTGACTGGCCATTTCATCTGCCAATTCGTTGCCCAAGAGCGTTTAAGGCAAGCCATAGTAGCTAAGGGTGCTTTCAGTGCAACTTGGCTGTCAGTGAAGATGGCAACTGAACTTTTTTAATTTTTTCAACTCAGTGGTAAATCTCCGTCGTCCTTAGATAGAATGCCTACTGTCCACAACAAAAACCTGACTAAACTAACAATTCATACCGAGGCCATTGTCGCCGTCTGGGTGGGTTGCTAATGAAATCTAAATCAATTAAAAAGAAATTTACCTTCACGGTGAAATCTACACAGTAATCATCGTACTGTAGGTCTTTATAAAGCTCAGCTGAGCCTTCTGGTTTCTTCTTTCCTTGTGTAAAAGTGAAAACGTTTTCACTGTTGAAACCAATAACGTCTGAAGTTTTCTTTTGATCTTTAACGTGTAGATTATCGAAAGGAGTGAACAAGTGTATGGAAATTTGATTGTTCCTGAACAATAAGGTCCTTAGTTTTTGTAACTGAAAATATAAACAATCATTATAATATGAAAAAAAATTAAATGAAGACAAAGGGTCTTTAAAAATACTCACTGGATACAGTTTTCCAACTTCACACGGTTTTCCGGTAACGGCGATTATGGTTTTGGCAGCATGAGCCCGGAAAGGATATTGATATCCTTCAGTGTAAGTTCTAGCTTGAAGATCTTGCCCTAAAGCAAGCTCCACATCCTTCAATACACTGTGTAAAGCTTCTACTGTTTTGGAAAATTGACCAACATTGTAATCATTTTTGGGAGGATCGGAGAATTTGATATCAGGTACCTTTCCTTTGTAGACTAATTTTCCTCCAACGGTTATATGACTTGGTGAATGATTTTCTCCTCCATAGGTGATGAGGTGGATGTCCACGTCCCTGTAACATTTTTTTTTGTCAATATCAATGCAATTGAGCAGATTATGGTATCACTTACGTAATTCCCTTGGTAGCTAATCCTTTGGTAACATCTTGAATCAATGGTTTAATCAAGTCAGTGTAGACCAAATGGTTGGCTGTTACAGTGTCTACCAAAAGAATGATATCAGCTGCATTGCTTGGTACTTTGACGCTAAATTTATCTCCAACAGAGCGAGGTTCTTGTCCATTTGTACATTTAACTGTTAAAAATAAGGATTAATCAATAAATGTACTAGTTTTATTTGAAAGTAAAAAGTTAGATTATTAAATTCATTGCTTACCCAAATTTTCTGGAACATGGATAGGTATGTTATGTTCAAGACACTGTGCTACATAAGCACTAGCTACATTTCCCAAAACGTCTGGGTTCTTAGCTGCTAAACCTGCGGAACACGCTGCTTTGAAAGTTTCGGTATCGACAAATGGATAGCACAGCCTCATCGGTGATTCCCATCCAAACAATTTAGCACATTCAGGATTAACAGCTCCTGCTGGTGGTACAACGACTGGTTGACAGGTACCAATTTTATATGAATTACCAAAATCGCTTTCAGAAGTTACGATCTTTCCATTAGCAGCAGTAAGATCATCATAAGGTTCGTTGTTACCTTTACCAAGAAGACCTTTGAGTTGACCATGATAGAATCCCGAGATGTAGTAACCGCATCCGTTAAGAGATGCTGTACAGGCTACTGTCACACCAGCGTTAGAATTGAGGTATACCATTTCGTAGTTTCTGTAAGCACTGACGCCAGCTTTGTGGATTGGAAGTTCTACATTACCTAGGAATCAAAAGAAATAGTATACAAATATATACAAATAGTACACTACAAGAGAAGAAAGTTGAGATAGTGTATACCCGGTCGATAGTACGAAAACAACAATTATTGCATGTCTGTCCCGACATTTAGCGGAACCGAGGTAGTAAGAAAAAGTTATTAAGCATTTTGTTCTTACCGTTATTGAGAGCTGTTTGTCCTTTATCGTTAAAGGTAATAGAATCTTTTGGATCAGCCAAAGTGATAGCACTTAATTGACCATTAACGAAAGTTCCAATGATTGTAAAATTGCCGTTAACTGCATCTCTAGCTAACAGGTATTTGCAGTTGGCCGGGAAGTTGACATATTTTCCGTCGAAAGTGAAAAAGTGTTGTCCTTGAACTGACATGGCAAATACTGTAAACAAATGAAAAAGTACAGTCGATACGGTTCTTATATAAATCGACGAATATTATTTTTAATTTTGATTATACTTACGTGAGAAGGGAGGAAGCCATTGTCCTGGGTTGTTCAATAAAGATAAAAGGAAAGTTATGATTTCTTTGGATTGATCTTCTTGTAGAATGTAAGCTATTGGTGAGAATTTGACAGCTACGAGTTTGGGTAACTTCTTGAATATATCTAAAGATAAAGTTATTTGAGGTTGTTGGATATCTGATGTTGTTTCGCTTACGAGCAGCAAAAGTTTATTAAATGCCTTGATGGTTGCTCTAACTATTTTATCTAATACAACTAAATCATCGACTGGTTCTTGCTTAATTTTCTAAAAACGATAATTAAAATTATCAAAATTATCTTGAAATAAAAGTAGTTAGAATATTTTCGACTGTTCGTTTATTTACCTTTTCCAAGTAGTTCACAGATAGATCTAGAATTTCTGCAATGTCGTAGGAGAGGATAAATTCAGGAGGTATCAGATCTTTAATGGTAGCTGCTATTTCTTTAATAGCTCCAATAATTCCATCAGCATTTGGAATTCCATTCTTTAAAAACTAAAATAAAAATTTCTATTTAATTTTTCTTTTCTTATAATGTGAGGTTGACTTGTTAAACAATTTCTTTACTTCTGTTTGATTGAAAACTAAACACAAGAAAATAAATAAATTTGACGATGCAGGTAGACAACACAAAGAAAATATTTAGCATTTTTAGCAAGATATAATGTTTTTATTCTCCACATTGTTAAAAAGTCAAGCAAAATTGCCATTTTAGCCATTTTAGCTTTGGCTTACATTTTTTTTTTCGGATTTTACATTGTTTGTGGAATGTTGATAAACGATTTTGAAACGACCTCTATCACTAGCTAATTATCGATCTTCCGCGTCATTCAGCGATGTGAAAATCATTTTTATCCGTACCTTTTATCCTTAAATATCACAACCATTATTATTTTTCGAAAAAATTTTTAGAACAATGACAGCGATTATTTGAAATGACCTTGGTTGTAAAATAGAATAGATCCGGGGGGAAAATTGAAGCGAATATCTGCCTCATGTGTAAAAAATCCTATTAGAGGAGTGCAGTTATCGATTGATTACAGCGGTAACTGCACTGTAGAAACCGAAAGAGCACTGCGATAATTGCATTGTTTACGTATCCACAGTAATCCCATTGTGAATCCATGATAATTAAAAATAAAATCAGTTTGACAAGTAAAGTAAATAGTACATTGTTTACCGGGTAGGAAAAGCTTAACATTCCTGGACGACTGTGAAGATTGCTAAGTCGAGGCGCAAGCCGAGACTTAGCCACACAGAGTCCAGGAATGTGGCTTTTCCTACGAGGTAAACATACTATTTTTCCGCAAATCGTTTAAAATTCGACAGATATTGATTGATTTAAAGAAAAAACGCGATAATTTTATTCCCAAATAAATGGTGCTTTGAAATTCCTAATAAAATTACTTGGGTTACTATGGAAACGTATTGAGGTTGAATTCTCAAACTTGACGCTTATAAATTTAATTGCTGGTGTTCTCGAAAGTAAAATGATAAGTGATGATGAAATTTCCATTCCTGGGACTCCTCCAGAGAGGGTTGAGGCAGTGAATACTGCTTCATTAGAATTATTGCCAAAGAAATCAAGAGAATAGTACGAAAATGCATACAGACGTTTTATGGATTATCGCATGAGTAAAAATACGAGTTCTTTCTCAGAAAATGTTGTAATGGCATACTTCCTAGACCTTTGTTTAAAGATGAAATTTTCAACATTATGGGCCAATTATTCAATGCTGAAGTCAACCCTTGCACTTAAACACAATGTAGATATATCTACATACTCAAAACTTCGTTCTTTATTGAAACGGCAAGCTCAAGGTTATAGGGCAAAGAAATCTAAGATTTTAACGAAGGAAGAAATTGAAAAATTTATCTAGGAAGCTCCAGATAAAGAAAATTTAATGATTAAGGTAATTTACAAGGTTTTAATTTCTATTCAGATTATAGCTTTATTTATTTTTTAGGTGGCTGTAATATTTGGTATTTCTGGGGCCTGTAGAATGGATGAGTTAGTCCGAATGACTGTACACGATATAGAAGACTTAGAATCTAAGCTTTTAATCAGCATACCTGATTCGAAAACCAACAAACCAAGATCATTTGTAATTAATCAGATCTACTTGAATGTTTATCGAAAGTATGTTTCGTTAAGACCAGAAAATATGAACAGTGACCAATTTTTCTTTAAATATCAAAGCGGAAAGGGTTGTAGACAAGTGGTAGGAATTCATCAATTTAGAAAAATGCCCAAAATAGTTGCTACTTATTTGAACTTGGTAAATCCGACAGAATATACTGGTCACTGCTTTCGTCGGTCTTCTGCAACAATATTGGTTGACTCTGGTGCCGACATAACTAGTTTAAAGAGGCATGGCGGATGGAAGTCATCAAACGTTGCTGAAGGATATATCGAAGAATCGCTTAACAATAAGGTTGAGGTGGCAAATAAAATTTTCACAGTACAAAATATTCAACAAAATGACCCTACCACCCTGCATGTTGTCCAAAATGTTTCTCATAGTTCTAAGAGTGTTCCTCCAATGTTCAATAATTGTACTAACTGTCAAATTACTGTAAATATAACAAATTGATCTTAAAAATGTATTCAGCAATGACTTGATGTTTTCAAAATATAAATTAATTCCTTATAAGCAATGTGTTTTCAATCATTTATGTAGAACACTAACAACTGTACGGAAATATAATTTCCTTACAGTAAGGAAATGACATTTCCTTACAGTAAGGAAGTCCTGACTTTTTCTTCAAGAAATTTTGACAGGAATGTCAAAATTTCCTAGCGATTTGCGGAAAAAAATATTTTTTAAAATGTCTCGCTTCGGATGTGATTTATTGGGAATTATAGAAAATAAAGTGATGGAAAGCTAACCAAAGAACACCAAACACAACAGACAATACGTGTAGCGACCGTTTATGAGCTTTTGTGCTGAAAAAAATAAACGTTGGATGAAACAGCACAAATCAAATAGTTAGGAAAAAATCGTATTTTTGGGTCTTTTTATTTTGTTTTATTTCCTGGACTATTAAAAATAACTTAAAAAAGCAAAAACTTTATGCCTGTATCTCAACGTTACATTATTTTCGACAATAATAAATTTTACTTACGTCTTCCCATTGAGCTCTAATTTCTTCAAAGATTGGCAGAGCCCTGAGCTCTTCAGAAAGCCTCTTATACAAATTGGCAATAATTTCCCTGACTTGGTCATAAGATTTTTGAATAAACCTAGCGACATCTTGGCTCAATTCGCTAAAAGTAGCAACCAACTGTTTAATTTCTGGTTGATATTTTTCGACAACCTCGGTGACGAGCGTCAAATAAGATGAAGTGATGTCTATCAAAGTACTAAGAATTTCACCACCTAGACCGATAAGTTTTTCTAGAAGATCTTTGAGGGCTACAAGAATATGTTTGTCGAATGATTCGATTGCAGCTGATAATATACGTTCTAATGCAGATTCTACTGCTCTAAGTACATCGAGTACGGCTGTTAGTACTTTGCTGATAACGTCGAATAAGTTTATGTAAACTGTTTTAACGAGTTTTTTGAAATCTTCAAGAGACTTATCTTGGTCTAGTTCATTTTGTATTTTGAGAAATTCTGCATCGTAATATTTGGCAACAGGTAAAACATTAGGTACAGCGGTACTAATCAGTTCAGAAATTTTTTTGCCTTCTTTGACGTAATCGTTGTTTATTTCCTTCACGATGTTTTGTAAATCTGCCACAAATTCTTCTACACGTTCTTTGCTCTGTTGTAAAGTACTTTCGATTGCCTTGGCATTGATACTGTAATCGGGCTTAAGGAAATTGGCATCGTCGAGCTTGAGAGTGGCGTGGAAGAGGTTTACTTTTCCGCCGCTTGTTACATGGTCGCTACGTATATCGGCGATTTGTCCCGGAATTAACCCACTGTTGAATTGCAGTTTTGTCTTTGGATCACCTGAAAATCATTTTTAATTTATAATAGCATGAAGATGCGAATAACTGAAGAAACTACTAGTACATTATTTGTAACTGTAAAAATTGCACTTAAACTTACTTTTGTATCCAATTGTGAAGAAGAGAGTGTTGAATTTCTTCACTTCCAAGTGAGCTACAAGGGGTTTCTTATCAAACGAAGAAATTTCGGTGTCTATAATCTGTTGATCTTTGTTGACGTTGTATTTATTTTCAATTTTAATCAAATCAATGTTCAAGTATCTCAAAATAACTTCGGATTGCTGTTTGTTTCCTTTAAGAGATAATAAGTTATCGTACTTCGATCCTCCGACGTTATAGATTAATCTTTCGATGTAGTATCCAGAGTAAGCTCTTCTGTCAATTTTCATTTCACTTGAAGACAAAATGTCGATGCCAAGACCGCTGCTCTTGATAGCCAAACTTGATTGAGCAAAGTAACTAGTTGGATCGTCATGTTTGGCTGAGAATTTATATTCAGCTACCAATTTTTGAGCAGACTCTCTAAATATATCAATGACGGTTGTCACAGTTACATCTGGGATTGGCTGATTGCCTCGCACTGTGTTGATGGAGATGCTGAAGGGCTGTAAAAAAAAATTTAAATAGCAACTGAACATGGAAAAATAAAAATATTTACGTACTTTCTGTAATTCAGGATGTGATAACTTGATGTCTCCACTGAGGATTCCTTTACCTTTTGGATCTACGTTCAACGATCCACTAAGTGCAGCTTTCACGTTAGGTTGATTCTTTTTGTCCAAGTAGAAAGAGGCTTCGGCTGAAACTTTACCACCAGACTGGCTGATATCTTGAAGTCCTTTGATTTCTCCTTCCAGAGAAATTATTCTCTTTGGTGTCGTTAGAGTAAAACCGGCTTCTTCGGGGTGAAGGTAAAGGTTGTACGAGTATTTACCTTCTACTGCTCTTTGGAAGTGGATGTCGATGATCTGATCAAAAACGTAGTTCTTTCTGGTTGTTACAGCTTTCAATCCAAATTCATTTGGAACACCCAATTTTCTTAAATCTACGGTGACTTCTAGGACGTGGTTGAATTTGTTCAAGTCTGAAAATAGATAATATAATGCTATTATAATATGATCTCTTTGAACGCCAAACTGATTTGTGTGTGCCTCTGTGGAAATGTTGACATTTGTATTCCCACAAAATTGCACTCGATTCCAAAAAGCAGTATTCTTGAAATCAGGGAATAGAAATGAGTGAGGGAAAAAGGAAACAGTGTGTTGTCTAAGGTCTCAAAACTGTGCTACCAATCAAAACGTACCAAATTTTGACAGTATAAGTAAACTGTGCTGTTTTTGCCATGAATTTTAACCAAATAAGATGTTTTCAACACCATCCTAGCCTTTTTTTCTTCGCGGCATTTTTGGTTCTGTTTTTGGTTTTGTTTTACAAAATGAGTTAGTTTCTACTTAATAAACTCTAGGATTTTCTGCTCACGCGAAATATATCTGTGGTATACACACTTACAATATGCTATGTATGACCTATGCGGCTGTAGTATAGTGCTAGCTTAGATGATCCTACCAAAAGCAAAAACAAAGTTTCACCATATTCACCTTAGTTTGTGTGGTCAAGGATGATGTTCTTGTCGGAGCCTCCATACATTTCAATAACATACTCAACACGAGGTTTTGTTAATCTAAAAATTTGTATATATTTTCTTGTAGAAAGTTGAAACGGATTTATCTGTGGAAGAACATCTCTTCCAAAATTCATTTCTTCCCAAGCCTCCTCAAAATCTTCAATCATGGCATCATGTCAATGCAAAAGTTGGTTGAATTCATCCATAATGCATCAATTTGCCGAAAAACAGTTAAAAAGTCTACAAAAACCAAGGACAAAATATCCTTATATTGACAAAAAACAAGCCAAGGAAGAGTTTTGAGGTTATATCTAAATATTTTCACATTATTTCCGCTTTTTCTCTCAGCCATGACCAATAGAATAAAATTACCCTAGAGAGTGATAATTTCCCTCATTTTTCGATAGAAATTTTTCAGGAATACGGCATTTTAAAATTTGAGGGAACCACTTTTGGTCATTTCCCCTCTGAATTTCTATTCCCACAAATTCAAGAATAGCGGCTCTGATCGACATGCTGTATTGACCGAAGCTCTGCAAGGAAGGGTCATCCACATCATGTCAAACAATCAGGCGGAGCAAAGGCAATCTCGAACCAGAGGGTCACACAGATAATGTTTAAAATATAGTGAAATTATAATTCTTACCGTTTTCCGTGATTTTTGAGTCGAGTTCAAAATGAGCGCATTCTTTATTCTTTTCGCAGTAAGAATCTAATATCCTAAACTGTTTATCGGTTATCTTCAGCTCAGCGTCGATTGCGTTGTTTCCTATTCCAGCGTCGAAATCGATTTCAAATCCATCTTCGCCATTCTTTTCCAATGTTAATTGTTGAGAAATGTATTTAAAGTTTGCAGCTTGGGTGTCTTCTTTCACTTTAAGCGATCCCGAACCTTCAATAATATATTTACCGTGTTCGTCTCTAGCTTGATATGTGGTGCTTCCAGTTACTAAATTTTTGCCAGCAGATTTTACGGTGATTTGGATCTTCTTACTTGCTTTTCCTCCTTTATTGTTAGCTTCAAACGAAATCTTATTGAATTTGATAGCTGGACAATTTACATTTCCTTTGACGTAGAAGTTTTCAGCGTCTTCCAAGTTAGTATCGATGTTTCCTTCCAATAAAAAGTCGGATCTTTGGCATAATATTTTCCATTCCCCTCCAAATTCTTTATCGCTAACTTTGTTTCCTTTCAAGTACACTTGAGTGAGTTTTCCTTCGGGGCATTTCAATTTTATGTCAATCAACGGAGCGATTTCGGAAGATTTCAATTCAGTATTCAAAGTCCAGATCTTTCCATCAAGATTCAAATTTAGATTGCTTTGTACATGCTTGAGGTCTTCAGATTGTTTGGTTTCTACCACCAAAATGTTCTTTTTGAAGTTCTGTAAAGGAGTTTCCAATTGAGCTTCTAGTTTATATTGATGTTTGCCAAGTCGGTTAACTGATCCTTCCAATTTAATGTTTTGACCGCTACCGTATTGAACAGCCACATTTCCGTTCAGTTGACATTTGTCTTCACCCAATTCTTTGCGACCGTAGCCAGCAACAACGGAGTATTCCTTATTTGATGTCTTGAAGTTTCCCTAAAAATGGAAAAAATAATTTAAATATTCCATCTGCGATTATCGTGAACTTCTCTATAATTTATAATTTAAAAATATGTTACTTACTTTAACATCACCATCTTTATCACTAGCTCTGACTTGTCCATCTGCATTGAAGTCGATTATTACAGCCTCTTTCTGGAAAGTAAAACATTCAGTAAGTAACTTTTAATAAAAATATTCATTTTAAAAGAAATCTTACTTGATTTTCGGCATGTGCTGATATTCCTCCTTCTAATTTCAACTCTCCAGTATGATCCAATGGGATAAGAATAGATCCAGATACTTTAGATTTAAGTGACTTCAAGTCAATGCTAGAAGACATGAAATCAAGTTCAAGTTCTCCCGATAATGGTGTTCTTTCTCCTCGTACGTCGTATTTTCCTCCAACTTTGCCAATAATTGCTTTGTCCCATGATGAAGACAGTTCAAAATCTCCTGATCCGTGGATATAGTTGAACTTCAGACCGGATTTAATTGGTGATTTCAAGATAGATCCGTATATTTTAGCCTAAAATAAATATAATTAGAATAATATAATATGTAAAACCATGAATAAACTACTTACAGAAGAATCGATTGACCGTTTTTCTCCTTGTTTTTGCACTTTAACAGCAAATTCAGCGTTAACGTTTCTACCGTTAGCATCGTCAGCGGACGCTAAGTAAACGATATCATAGATTCCTTCCTTATTGTTGATTGTATTGTATTTGCTAGACAAACTTATTTTACGTCCAGGGGCATTTTTGTTTTGTCTATATTCCAAGCTAGCCAAACCTTGTCCACTACCAATATCTCCGTTAATGTTAAAGTTCCTGTTCAGTTTTGCTAATAAATATTGATCATTTGGAAGGATAATTTCAATTTCTCCATTTTGTTTTCCGGCTTTAATATCTCCAGTACCGGCAGCGTTAAGGTTAACATGTAGTACTTTTCCAAGTACGTCGAAGCTGTTCTTTGAATCTACGCTGGTAGCAGTGAGTTTACTGTTCGTTGATAGGATTATTTTTTGGTTTTTATCTTTATCGAAGCTTGGATATAAAGTGAGGACGACGTTGTAAGTTGTTGGAGGTTGAATTTCAAAAGTACTTTCCAATTTTACTTGTTTTTTAATAGTACTGGCGTCGATTAGAATATTGGCGTTACCAACTCCTTTTACTGATTTCAATTGTCCGTTAACCACTAGAATATTTTTGAGGTTAACTTTTATGCTTCCATTGGCGTTTCCGTTTTTGTTTGCGTTAAGGAAAGCATCAATAACGACGTTGGTTCCGCTAATAACTTTGTGATGCGCCGCTAAGTCGCTAGGACTGTATTGTAGACCACTGTCAACTTTGAAAGGTGTTGGGTGTGTAGGAAGAACTACAGTTAAATCGGCTCCTACGTTAACGTTTGTAGGTTTTATGTTGTGTGTAATGAGTCCTTTAACTTCTAGTTTAACTCCGTTTAAGTCTAGTTCGTTGTTGATTTTACTTTGTTCTCCTGCTAGTACTTCTCTGCTTGATTTGAAGCTGACTTTATTTTCAAATCCGTAAATATCGAAATCTATATCGAAATCTCCATGTGTTTTTTTGTTTACTTCGAAATCTAGCTCGGAACCTAATTTGATGTCGCTATATTGGAAGTCCACTTCGTATTCAATACTTTTCGGTGTTTGTTCGGAGTCTAGCTTAATATTGAGGTTTAATAAAGGATAGGAAATTTTGTTTTTGAAGCCGAAAGTGAAATCGTTGGGGGTTTTGTACCTCCTCGTCAGGCTGTTGGTCAAAGTAATTATGTTAGTTTTCGAAGAAAGATCTTGGCCGTGAATTAATTGCCAGGTACTGTCGATTTGTGAAAGATCTTGTGATTTTTTCACACCTCCTTTGAGTTGGAAGTTGAATGCTGGGTTGATGTTGTTCTTTACTTCGGCGTTGAGGTTCACTTGGTAGGTTTCGAGAGCAAGACGACCTGAAAAACATAATAAAAGTTTAAAAGGTTCACAAAATCCGATTTAGAGTTTAAGAAGTCGGGCTTCAATAATATACGTTCAGTTAAATTGTTAAATTGTATAGCTTACCTGTTATAGTAGCTGATTGTTGACCTTCTGAAACTGTCAAATCACTGAAAAATGCATTCTTATCATTTCCAATGTTTCCGTTGAAGCCAACAATCATTTGGTTAGGCAAATGAATCTTTAGATTATCAAAAGTGTATTTATTGTTTCCACCATTTTGTTCGGCAATAATTTTTCCGTCAACTTTAACTGGTAGTTGTTGATTTCCTTCGGGTGTTTTGAGTTCAAGAATTGGAGTATAAATTGATTTTTCCGGTGAACCAGAAATTCCAACTCCAAATTTAACATAAGCTTCGCTTTTGTCTTGTCCAGCTTTTAATAATAATGATTTTTCTTGGTTGGTATTTGTAATTCTACCTTCAGCAAACGCAGTTTTTATTGGAGAATAAAAGATGGCCTTGATAAACTTTTGTGGATAAATTTCGCTTAGAAGTTGTACGCTGAGCTTCTTTTCTCCGTTTTTGCCGATACTTTCAACGAGAATTTCACCAGAAGTGTAATCTTGATTCACAACGTTTTTGAAATGATATTCTGCTAAATCTTCATTTTCAATGCTGACAGAAAATTTCGCGTCACCAGATAGAGGGAATGGTAAAACTGCAGCTTTTTGATCGGCTAAATTAGGTCCATTTATTTCGGCACAAAAAGCTAATCCAATAAACGGACTTGCTTGATCTAAGCAGATTTCGAAATTTTTGGCTTGGGCAAACTTAAGAGCAGTTGTAGAAGCTTGTCCGGCTTGTTCTCTGGTTTCGATGACGATTTGATGATCGAACGAAATAAGTTTTTGGACCGGCACTGGCAAGCCGAATTTAACATCTACGCTTTTGCCGTTGTTATTTAAGATAATCTTGACGTCACTTCCTGTAGCAGTGTATAAAGTGGAGACCACCTTAAGACCATTTTCAACAACTAGAGCATCTAAGGTGAGTCTTGCAGTTATTTCGACATTAGCGCTAGGAATAAGTTTCACATTCACGTTGGTATCTTTGTTGTTCAGGAGAGCCCTTACGTCTAGTCCACCTTCAGCTTTGACTTGAGTATTTGCCGTACCTTCAGCTGCTAACCGTAAAGGAAAACCTAGAGAAGTTGGATAATCTAATTCGGTATCGAAGAATAAGATGTTGGCACGGAAAGTTTCCTGAAAATAATAAACCATTTTAATATTCACAATATAATCATCCAGAAAATTATATTGATTAGGCCGAAAACTGTGGAACTGAAAAGCTGGGAAATTAAATTTTGTTTTTTTAGTTCAGAGTACTTTCCTAAATTCTTGAGATGAACCCGCTGGAGCTTGCGATTAAAATTATGTAAAATATTGTTTCTTAAATTTTTTTTGTTATTTTTTATAAAATAATAATTTATTATCTATCGATTGCAATAAACCGCGTATCGATAGCATTTTTTTTTGCGCGATTGATCTTTTTTGTTTATTCACAGCATCGGTTGTCAGGACGGTAGGTTGTGTTTACTGGTTTCTAAGTTTAACACTTCGGTAAGTGATTTACTTACCGTTCAGACGTCGAAAAGTAATAAATAGCATAAAAACAATTTCACCAAAATGATCGAGAAGTATAAATGTCATTTTTGACATTTCGTTCATTTCGAAGAAATTTAAATTATTTTATTCGGAATTTATTTCAATACGATCGCGCAAAAAATAGTGTAAGCATCTCGAACGTTAAGGGTAATTACAACGTTTGCATGTAGATTCCTCTCGTAAAATTGGACAAAATGATACGAGGATTAAGGGGTCTAGCACATTTACTTTTCGAAATACAGGGTGTTGAAACTTTGAAAACTTGAATATTTCAATTCGATAACTTTAAAATGGATGGATAAATTGATTTGACATTTGACAGGTTGTTTTTAAATGTAAAAGGGCATATTTTGATAGAAATAGTAGTTTGTGCAACTAGTGTGGATATGATGGCCATATCGCACGAGGACGAAGTTCAAGTGCGATGTGGACAATCCACACGAGTCGGACAGCATATTTTTTCTACGACCCACTTAAGAAAAAATCTAGAAAATAAGAATTTCTATAAACTGTAATATAACTTCAAATTAAAAATTTAACAATTCAATTTTATGTTTCCCCTAATTTTTTGTGGTAAACGTACAGTTCTTGAATGCCCAGTTTGTATAATGCTACAGTTTCCCTTTTTTAATATACGATGCTGTTATAAGTAGATGTTGCCAGTCGGACTCCCTCATGAAGGGTACCGTACCATTATCTATAATAATGAATATTATGCTGAATATTTCAAACGTCTACCTGTTGTCGTTATTAATATCAAGCAAAATAATTATTTAAAAATAAAATTAACAATAAAAACAAATTGTTTATCTATAACGTCAGATGTATTGCATAATTTTTTCTTAAAAGGAACTTAAGTTCCTACTGTGTGTCCCGTGACACGTTCTACCTTTTTTTTTATAAAATTTTGGTAGTTTATATTTGTGATGATTCTGAATCCTGTGGTATAGTTATATTTGAGAAAAAAAATGTAGGTACTTTTGTCTTTTTTGGCAAAGAAAAATTAACATAGAGGGCCTTGTAAATAGTAATTAAGCTATAAAAATGTTTGCAAAAATACTGTTTTTGATACTGAATCTAACAAAAGAAATTAAAACAAAATCAGTTGAGAATTGCGGATTTTACAGGGGTACTTCCAAACAAAATGGGTGACACTGTATAATGATCTAGATTAGAAGATCGGTCGTATAGATATTAGAAAGTATCGCTACTTACTTGGAAGCTCTTCAGTTTATCTAAACCTTCGTTGAATCTATTGATAACTTGATCGACAATAGCATCTGAACTGAGACCATTTTGATAACCGTTCAAGTTGGCGTAAATAAGTTCGGAGCCAAAAGCTTTGATACTGATATCAAGATCCAAGTCTTTATCCAAAACATTTTCTTTAATTTGAACAGCCTTGCCGATATTATCAATTTCTTTACGACTAACATCACGACGAGCCCTCAAGCTTGACCGTAGTTTTTGGTTAAGATCATTCCAAAATTTAGATGAAGTTTTAATTTCGTTTTTGAATAGTTCTCCAAGCGACGATCCTCTTAGAACTCCTTTAGGTCCAAAGTAATGTTCTACTAATCTGTTCAAGTTTTCTTGCCTGAGGTTGAGTTCCAAGAAATTCATAGAGTGACCAAATACTTCGGTGGTGACGTTTAGGCTCGTTGACCTTGGTAGGAATTCATTTTCAGAGTAAATAACGTTAACGTCAGATGACGAACCAAGTCCAAGAGTATCAACAGCGTAGGAAAATTCGCCGTTGTATGACCACTTTCTAAAATCAACGGGGAATTTTTTCTTAATACTAAATCCAAGATACTGCTTGGCTAGCTGTTTGTCTGGATTAGCTGAAGCCTTGAGGTTACGAATATGGGAAGTGATGAATCCACCAACTGAAATAGTAAATGATATACATCAACATATTTTTATTTATTTTATTTTCCTCTGGACAAACTATACCTTGGTAACTGGGTTCTTGTTCCAATAAAGCTTTCACTGCATTACCAATCTTGTCATTGGGACATTGAGCCAACACCAAATAAGCTTTAATTCTTATTTCGGAATCTTGTTGGACATTTTTCAAAATCTGAAGAGCGCTGTTTCTAATTTTATCCTTGCAGGGATCTGATAGATAAGTTTCTAAAGCAAAAGCTCTTAATCTGCTGGAAGCTTGTCTATTTTCTGCAATTGAGGCTACTTTGGCAACAACATTGTCATTTAGATGTTTGAAGTTAGATAATGTTTTCAGAATAAGAATGATTTCATTTTCAACTTTTTTATCGGATGTAGTAGCGGCAAGCTTTTGAAGAAGCTTCTGAGTAATTTGATTGATTGCTTCGACCTTTTCGCAAGAATGTTGTCGGCAATAACGACCTACGATATTTCCAATACCTAAGTAAGCTTCGTCTGGAAGATTTGACAAGTCAAGTAATTCCTAAAAAATAAAACATGATATAGAAATGTTTAAGAGATTTGTGAATTATACTTACAGCTGCAGTTTTGATTGCGTTTTCAGTTGAGTGTTTAACCAAAGACAATCCAAGGTACACCAAAGTTTTTTCAGCATCATTAAATTCATTGCTTTTCAATAAAGTTATAGCCACTTCGATAGTATCACCAGTACCGGCTTGTAAAATAGCATCCAAGAAAAGCTTTTTGGCGGTAGCTTTATCACCAGGAACAACACCAGATCTAACTTGATTGTAGACAGCCAAAAGATCATTTTTATTTGCAGCTTTAACCGTTTTGATCAATGTAACGAATTCCTTGGCGGTTTTTTCACCCACTACGATGTCAATGCTTTTAACGACTTCTTTAACTGCGTTCAAAATAGTGTTAACGTTAGAAGTAGGAGCATTTACTGGATGAGGATTGTCGAAGATGATAGATCTTGGGGTATTCGGAGAAGCTTTTGGAGAATCTTTAGATGTGCCCAATAAATGAAGCTTGGTTGTAACTTCAGCTTTAGCACCATTTTTACCCACTGAGAAGGGAATAAAAGCGTACTTCTCAGTTACGACAACTTGGTTTAGAATTCCGTTTTTAATTGTTAATTTTGCGTTGTAGTCACCGTTCAAAATCGGACTTGATTTGATTTCACTGTTGAAATCGAAAGTGGTGGTGAAGAATTCTGCTCTCAAGTTTTCTCTGTAAGCACACTTGTTCAAATCTCGGTTTTTGACGACGATCAAATCAGCTCCTTCTTTGTGTTGGGCAATTTCCGTGGGACACAAACCGAATATATCGGTTTCATGTCCGCCGTTCAAATTGGCTTGGAACAAAGATGCAATGGCACGCTTAATATTAAGTGAATTTTGAGTATCACGTGCGTCAGTACAAATACTGTCTTCGAGGTGTCCATCGTGGAAGTTGAGCTGTATGGGTTTATCAAGATCTGGTATGGTTCCATGTTTCTACAAAAAAAATAGTTTTCCAATATTAAAGTTGTCATAGTTGTCCCGTAAGGGTTTGAACATTTTTCTTACCTTATTTCCACTTAGAATTTGGACGTTCTGAAGTCTCAATAATTGATTACATTCTCCTAGTTGTGTTAATAATACTACAGCTTTTACATCAGTACTTGTAGCTTGACTGTCTACAGTTGATAAGCTTATGTCGATTTTTCCTTCATAACTATATTTATACGTCGTACCAGGCGAATATTTAAATACTTTGTTATCTGAAAAATAAATTTTATTAAATATAACAAGACGAACACGAGACTGAAGCTGAAACTGGATCAGTTTGCAAAAAAACTGCACAAGATGTATTTAAAAAGCAATATATGATTTGTGATTGGACACGCCTTTGTTTATACTAAGATCTGTCATCTTGAGTTATAGAAACGTTGGTGGAGACCGGGATCTGTAGCAGAATAGCGTCAGTCAAAATAGCACTGGACAAAAATAGCGGCGGACAAAATAGCGCTGCACAAAAATAGCGCTGGATAAAATAGCGCCGCACAAAAATAACGCAGAACAAAAACAACGGCGGACAAAATAGCGCCGCACAAAAATAATTATGCTCCATTATTTTATCTCATTCATAAAAATAGAATATAGTGACGAATTAGCATATTTAGGATTTAAATAATAGTCATAACAATAGTTTTCATCAGTCAACTCAGCGCTATTTTGTCCTGCGCTGTTTTTGTCCAGCGCTATTTTGTCCGCAGCATTTTTTAACCTAGCGCTATTTTGACTGACGCTACTCTGCTACAGAGCTGTATTTGCCCATGAAAAATTGAAATTGTTATTAAAAAATTAAGATGAAAAAAGATGGCATTTAATTTTTTATTAATAAATCAGAAACTTTTCCTTTTTAAGGAATATCCGGGAACTTTATTTCTTTTATTTATAGTTTTATTCAAAGGACGAAAATATGTCCCTGTGAGTCATTTTGAGTTTGTGCGCCCTTCGTCAAAAGCAAACAGGTCACATTAAATATTTTTTTTCTACAAACGTCAAAAAATGACAAAGTTCGCGCATTGACAACAATATGCGGAGTGACCCTTTTTTTCATTTTAATTCGTTACCATGACACCGAGCGCGAAGTAGTGTGCGAAATACTTACTTCGCACACTGCATGTAAACTATATACGGGATTTTTATATTTTAATCTTTATGTTCCTCCATCAAGCAAAAATTGAAGAAATCATTTATTTATTAATGTATAAAAATAATCAAGGCTTTCAAATTGTTAGAAAATTTAACACTACCTAATGTTTTTATTTTATTTATTATTTACAATGTTAACATTAATGGTGCAACCAGTGCACGAACCAAAAAAATCAGTTCTCGATCACCAAAGTAGCATTTCGCCAAAAATTACAGAATAAAATATTCTGTAATCTTTTATTGCGCGCACTAGATACAGAAATAACTATTTATAGATATTAATAGTAAATTTAAGAATTTTAAGAAATTATATGGAATATTCTGAACATTTCATTGCCGAAAAAATTCTTCAAGCTAATTTTTTAACAAGCTGGGCAATTGTTAATTAACAAAATGTTCTTGAACCCCATTGTTTATTGTAAAAATATCAAATCACTCAATTTTTTGCTAACTGACATTTAATTATTATCATTTTTTACTTTAAAATATGAAATTACTCACTTCCTTTGCAGCCTGTCCTGCATACTTGATCTGAAAATAAAAATATAAAATAATTAATGGCATAAATAACACAATTTTTGTAAGTATTAGGGTGTGGTGTAATTCGGTAGATTAAACCATTGTTATAGTTAACCATTGGTTAAAATGATTAACTATTTCAAAAGTTTTTTTTCTAAATTATATATATATATATAATGCGCATCAATCCCTAGGATTAGCGCTCAACAAGAATATACAACAGATTAACATTAGTTATAGAAATGAAACAAATTACATTATTTGTGAATTTACGGTAATATGAAATTATTATAAAAGTTTATTAACTGAGGCATATCGCAGTTTTCACCAAGTGCCTCTCCTATTTGATTGGGGATGTTATGATTTTGTCTCTGTAGCCGGAACTTTTCACATTCCAATGGAACGTGGCTTACTGTCAGAGGTTGATTGCAGCTGTCGCACACTGGTGCCATGAAATGGGACATAAGATAGTCATGAGAAAATCTTGTATGTCCAATTCTAAGATCAAAATGTTGTTGTCACACGAAATTTGAGACATTCACCAACTGGTCATTTTTTGAAAAGTTAGAAATTTACGCCATTGTTTCATGTGTGGAGAGATTGGAGCAAGCCAATCTCATACATAGAACAATAAAAAAATTCTCGGACAACCAAGCGGCTTTGAAAGCAATCATCTCTCACCGTGTAACGTCGAAATTGGAAACGAAAAGGCAGACTCTCTTGCAAGGGAGGTGTTTCTATCTAACCAGAACCTACAGTTGGCATCGCAATAAGTTTTGCAAAACTAACACTATATACCTGGACAGCAAGAAGAGCTTTAGACTTCTGGCATAATTTACCAGGATTGGTTCATTCAAAGGCTTTTATGCATCCTTCGAAAAATGTCTCCAAACAAATGCTAGATTACAGCAGGCATGACCTACGTTGTCTAACAGGCCTTTTAACAGGCCACTGTCATCTGAATCATCATATGTTAAAACTTGGACTGTCAGAAGATCCGACTTGCCGACTTTGTCTGGAAGATGATGAAACATTCACCAAGTAAACTAATCGGCTTTGTTAAGAAGCTGAATTTGTTTGGTGAAATCCGAATAGGTGTGAGCCACAATAGACTCTTGCCAGTCGGGCCTTATAGACCCACTCACCACACACCTAACCTAACCTAGTCATGAGAGGATCTTGTATGTCCGATTCTAAGGCGCGATAAGAACAAAATGTTGTTGTCACACGAAATTTGAGACGTTCACCAGCTGGTTAACTTTTGAAAAGTTTACCATCAGGTCTCGGAGAGTTAACCTACGATCAAACAGGGAACAATGCAATTCTACTTGTTCTATCTGATTGTCTATTTTAATTTGACAGCTACTGTTGAACGATCTTTCAGTTTTCTTCGAAGGGTAAAGATTTAGCTGAAGTAGAAGTACAATGGGAGAGAACAGATTGACTGGGTTGACTTTTGTGAGCATCTATCGTAAATTCTTTAAGAAATGTGAGAGAGTTTTGAACAAGTTTTCTACAAATCCAACAAAAATGATAATAATAGAAGACGTGTTACTAGAACAATTTTTTTTAGCAAATAATTAATAATTTTCTTAAAATATTAATTTTCTGTGATAAAATGTTTCAGTCTGAACGACCTAATCAGAGGTGTACCGTGTAAATCAATCAATTAATAACATTCTATAGATTTCCCTTTTTAAGATTTAAATATTTGTTAATAACATAAATATTATTCGATCCCGGTACAAACAAAAACCATATTTTTCCAGTAAAAATGACACACTTCATTCTACTTAACAGCATCACACATCTGTGTTAGATTTATAAAAACATACATATCGTATTTTTTCTTGCCGAGGTATTTCTATAAGTCTCCACGAACACCATATAGGGCATACCTATATGTTTATTAAATTAGTTCTTGTTGGGATATTGTCATTATCTCAATTAGATCAAGTGGATAATAGCCGGTAAGCATTATATCTACCGCCGGTTGTTTGTCACAGAAGACAATGACGATATTTAAAATACAAATAAAGTAGACTCCTAAAGCTTTGTTCTCAAATACTCGGAATTGAATCATTGTTTAGAATTCGAAATTTATTCTATTGAATATTTGTTTGGAATTATATTTAATAATTATTAAACATCGTAAACAAATTTTGTTAAATAAACGGAAGAAAGCAATAAAAGTTTCCAAATGTTTTTGCTTTGATTTGGTTATATTTTATTTTAGGGATTGGCAACAATGTTGTTATTAAGTGAAATCTGACATTTTTTGAGTGATATTTAACATTTATAACCAAAAATAGTTGTGAGAAAAACAACTCGTTCGAAAACTAAGATTCATTGGTCTGAAGAAAATATTGAAGCTCTTAAAACATTTAATTTTTTTGTTTTGTTCTAAAATTTCACAGAAACTATTGTGATTACATCCTCTTATCATCGGCAAGTTGGCATTAACCCTGAGAATATCACTAAAAATAATTAAAAATAATAATAAACGACTTTTGACCCGATAATCACTGAAATTTATGAATAACTTTCAAAATAAGCAATATTATCTACTGTTTACATGTAAATTGTTAACATATTAATAAAAATGTTTAAAAATGGTTTGTTGAAAATATTTTTATCAATTTGCAATTCGTCTAAAAAATATTATGTAACATATTGATAAATATATAGATGGAATTGAATCTTTAAATTCAATTAATTGATGATTTTTACAATGTTGTAACATAGATTATAAGAAAAAATCCTACCACTTACTGCGATCAGAAATCGGGGGCCCACACGTCAAATTTTGACACGATATTTATACATGCAATACACTTGAAGTATATCAGATACTAAATTGTTTTAAAAAAAAGTGATATATTAATTTTATTTAAGGTTTTTTCTACCTTACTGGAAAATATTTTCTCAATTTTTCATTAATTTATTTATTTTGAGCATTTAATACATTTATGCTCCTCATCGCCGCCAGTGACTGACCGCCACTGGTAATTATCAAATTTTAATAAGTAAAAATAGTCTTTTAGACGTTTTTGTTTTTTTTTTCAATAAATGTAAACGAACGGAAATGTCCTTAAGGAAAAATTCCTTGGGAATATTGTTTAAATGTTGGAAAAGTTAGTTAAATTATAAGATTAATAATAATAGATAGCTAGTTGTAAATAAATGTTAGCAAATATCAATATCAAGATGAACCCATGAACTTGATATTCATTATTCATATAATGATAATGAATTTTAATCAATAATCGGAAAGTTTCAATAATTTTGTAACTATGCATTGCTTAATCACCCATAAAAAACCATCTTTAATCACATACAAAAAAATGTAAGCATAAATGTAGTTTGGAAAAAAAAATATTATAAAAACCGCGGAAGATTTTTGGGATGATAAAGAAACTTTCAGATAGAAAAATGAGGTTTTCAAAGAACGGCTTCATTCTTAAAAATTATTTCGTTTAAAAAAAATACGGAAATTTTAAATCAAACTTGTCCTTATATTTAATAGATTGGAAGTTTTCTAGTAATAGAATATCAATAAAGAAAAAGTATTTAAAAAGATATTAAGATTGTTTTAAATGTATTGAAGCAACAAAATGGTAAACTAAAATAATAAGGTTTTAAATTTAATGATGTATCAAAAATAAATTCAAACTTTTGAGGTTTTAATTTTAAATTATAAATTTCTAAATTGAATTAAATCAGACATTGCAGTATATTCCGCAAAATTATCGAATTGTAGTATTGAATAGCCTCATTGTTTTTCCAATTCCAAATGTGCCTCTTATATCCAGTAATCTCCCAAGTGTTGTGCCCTAGTATTCTTAATTGCTTCCTATCTGAGTTACAGGGTGTTTTATATCAGATTAAACTTGCCAGCTGCACAATTTATTTTGATTTTAATGTGTATGAATTGTAAACAAAATGTTGTTTATGCATATTTCTTGAAACAAGTAGATGATGCATTAAACAATTATAAACAAATTTTGGTTCTCAACTTGTTATAATAGATGAAAATAGAGGAAAAAATTGAACAATAAGGAAATATCAAAAAACACATGAACAAAATGAACAGCTTTTATAGCAGAAATGTTAGCATCGTCTACTTTAACTATTTCGCTGTTGAAAATATTTATAAAAATTTTTACATAAAACAACCTGTAGCTCAGACAAGAGGAACATTTTATTAGGTCTTTTGAATTTTACTTCTACAAGACATGACAGAAAGTTAAATCACCAGCACAAGCTGAATCTTGATTAAGTTCCAGAGAAACAACATTGAATCTGCATTGAAGGATGGAATCTATAATAAAGCAATATACAGGGTGCTACTTACATGCTACGAAATAATTAATGATATTAAAAAATAAATGTGAAGTTTCCAATTTGAAGTGTAATGTGTGTTTGGTCTGATAAACAATAAAGATAATAAGGATAACATTTTCGACGATATCAGAAAATTTGGGGAGCCTAGGATCATAATACTAAATAATTATGAAATTTTAACTGTCATTCACTATTTAGCATGCACCGTTGGATTTCGGGGTAAAAAAGTATTGAACATTATCCAAATATTTATGTTGTGTTTTTAATATTTTATGGCAGGTTTTAATATTTTTTTATTTAATTTCGTGAAAACATATTGTTAATTCTATTGAAGTGATAAATGTTCAAATAAAAACTATTTGCCTATATAGTTTGATGGCTTAAAATAAAAAAAAACTCGTAAAAATATTGTTATGAGCTTTGTTTACTTTTATTATTAGAAAAAATCAATATAAAACCGTTTTTTTATTATATAACAACTTTGAGAGATTTTTCATTTGGAAATAGTAGTTTCGGAATAAACATCAAAAAAAATTGTTATTTCTTTACATACGTTTAATAACAAAAAATTTCAAGAAAATGACTTTAACTATTTAAACTTCAATTCCGGCAGCATTAAACAAATTCAAAAATGGCTACTTAAATTGATAAATTGATGGGAAATGAGCCTACTAGTCGTAGGTTAAATCCGATTCACTATTAATTTGAAGAAATTAAAAAAATTACACTAAAAGAAAATTATTCTTTATTTTCTTACCGGCAAAAGTCTGTTGAGCCACTAAAACAACTACTGCAAGGGCAAGGCCCAATCGCAACGGACCTCTTCGACCCATTGTCGCACAACAACTGTCGTTAATTATCTCAAGAATCTCCTTTATACTTGTCCTCTGACCTTTGACTTTGATAACGCGGAGTATGCTAAATAATCATCATTATTGGTAGTCTTTGGAAGGTAGTTGAAAACTAAAATTTTCATTCGAGCTGGCAACAGTGTGTCATTAGAAATTCGTTATTATTTTTAAAGAAAATATTTCAATATACAATAGAAATATACGATACAGCCACAAGAAATTTTTTTTGTTAGAATATTAAATAAATTTGGAAATGCTTCATGCAGTTTAAATTAAAGTTTTGTGAGAATCCGCGATCGGTTTTGGTGGTGGGGACATTTACAAAGAATGGGAAACAAAAGACAGACTAAAAGAATATGGAAAGCAAAAATATTTAAAAATAAAATAAAAGATTACCAGAAATATTAAAAAATAAAGGGAAAACATGGACAGAAGCACGAAAGATGGCGAAAAACCGAAAAAATTGGAGAAGCTTTATAAGCATTTAGTTTAGTTGAAGACACATACCCTAATACAAATTATTTGGTATATAGGGCCCCGATTATATATAAAATATATAAATATATTTGGATCATACAATATAGATATTTTTCACGTTGGTGGGGAGTTGAGTACAACATTTTTTCTACGAGAAACAGGAAAATTTATTTTAGGTTGGGTGTAGGGGGGACAGTGTATAGACAATACTAAACAAACAAAGCAAAAATCACTTAATTTGTAAAAAGATGTGCGTGTGTAGCATTTCGTCGTGAATCTGACATTAAAAAAACTGAGATAGGGAGTGAGAAAAATAATTTCATTTAGGAAAATCCCACAATTGAGATCTTTGTTAAGGAACAGAGTCATCAACAATCTTAGATCGCCCCTGAAAAAATATATAAAATAATATTAAATATCAGATAATTTTGAAAAT
>CAJUYI010001247.1:45997-61147 GCA_910591695.1 Galerucella pusilla
AGCGCAGCGAGTGAGTTTTGGAATCATCCAAGTGAATAATAGCCATTCTACACAAGTGAAATACTATACTTTCTCCACGACTAAAAAGAAAAAACTTCCAGTGAGGATCGAACCTCGATCGTCCGCGCCATAATCAACCATGCTATAGAGCATATTTATAAAAATGTAAAGAGTAAATATAATATACGTAACTCATATTTTTAATCGGAACCCTTACATTTATAAATGAAATTAATTCCGGTAGGCGTACATATTCACTATCGCTACTGTTATCCATTTTTTTCTCTTATAATACGTAAAATTATGATTTTCTAATTATTTTGACGTTTCAAACGACGCGATCTCAGAAGTGATTTGCGGTCTTTGAGTATTTGACGTTTTAAAGAGACGATTTGATTTATTCATTTTAATTCATTTTAGCGTGAATTCTGATAATAATAGGATGTGGTTGGCTAACGAGAGTGAATTCTTTTTATTATTCACTGGTGTGAAGAATTTATATTATTATGCAGCTAAATATGTGAATATAATTTGTGCGTTATTATTTAGTCGTGGAGAAATATATTTATTCAGAATTGTCAAGGTTGCAAATTAAAATGTCACTGAAATTAGGTTATCCAGTGGTCACAGTCTTAACAAGAGCTCAAAGTGGCTGTTACCCTTATCCTTTGGTCAAAAAACTTTAACCTGTGGTTATAACGAAGCAAGTGGTCATAGAGAGGTGATAGAAACGGCCCTAAATAATTCAAATTCGAGACTTGATATCAGTTTTTCTTTGATATTTTGCAAATCCCGCATTTGTCATTTGAAATTTGTATAAGTAGTTTATTATTTAGAGCTATTAATAATTAATGAATTGAATATATTAAGATTACTGGACCATTTTTAATGAAACATTGTTACTATACGAAATCGTAAGGAATTTGCGAAATTTATGTAATATTTTACAATGTTGAATGCGTATTATTGACGATTTCATTTAATTTATTATCAAAATCACCTTCACATTATATAATATGAATTCAATAACTAAAATCAATGTTATGTATCAACTTAGTGATAGAGAGAAATATTTTATTAAGGCAGTCCTTCCTTTGCCTATCTTCCACCAAAATCTACTATTTAGAGCATTTTTCCAGTGTCTCCTTTAGTTCATTGCTTTTGTCGTCTACTGGTTCAACTGTGTTCAAAATAGTTATTTACGTAACAAGTCCCGAAACTGATATTTTACGGGATGAGTAGGCAGTTTCCAGGGCGAGTCCTGGAAGCCTGCGAGTCCCGTATAATCACTTTCCGGTATCGTTACGTACAATATTTTTTCTGCAGTCGTTAGTAGATGAAATATTAAAAAATAATAGGGATAGATACTATAAATATTACTTATGTACATTAATTGTACAATTAATTATAACAGTTAGCAGCTTCACTGATTTCATGTGGAATAATTATTTCCTCGTCACTTTCGTTGTCGATTTCCATTTCTGGATCGGAAAATTGAAAATACAGTTAAACTATCAACAAATTTATTTTGACAAGCGATGTCATAATAAAAATTTCGTAAATATCATTGCTAATGCATAGATCTAGCGTCTACATAGATATTGAAAATTATTCCGAAAATAAAAAATCGTCCCGAAAGTAAGAAAAAAAAATAGCTACTTTCGGTACGATTTGTGTAAAATTTTCGATTTAATAAATCATACCGAAAGTTCTATTTACGGGACGGCTGCAGAAAAATGGAGTTATGAGATTGTCTAATTTTTAACTATAGGTACCTACGTGAAAATTCAACAGTTGTTTACAGAATTGCTCCTATAATCTGTTTAACTTAACCTTCTTAACCTATGGGACTCCACAAAACAAACATACCCAATATCTCAATAATTAAATAATTCTGTTTTTGTTTTTTTCCCTCTTGATTTAGTTATGACGCATCATTATAACAATTTCTTATTATTTGATAATGTATACCAAACTGTAAGCATTGTAGGTAACTACTTACGTCTTATTGTTTGCTTTAAAAATTATTGTTTACAATCCCTCATTATCTCATTTTAATGACCGTTTGAAGGTTAACGTCTAAAATGAAACATGATCTAAAGTTCGCCCTGCAAAAGAATGTCAAACAGAGGTATCAATGATTTTTGTTATTTTCCAAATATTATTTAAATATAAATATGACAACGCTGGATGTTATTTTACATTTTGTTGATAGATATAGATACATTACATGTTTTACAATGTTTGTAGCATTTGTAGCAAGTCAAAGGTACAACTTCTAGACCCTAGTGGGTTCTTCTTATGTGAAACGGAGTCTAATGTTGTTGAATTGAGAGGTAATTGGATAAAGAATACGGAGAATACGGCTGTCCTACAAGAAATCAACCCTGTCCTCCACTTCCAAAATTTTGAAATTAAAAAAATGTATCATAACAGGGTTTTTTTTCCTCTGGAGGCTACAAAATTTTTGTATTATATAATGGTTACATTATCCTAGAAATCTGACTGTTTTATGTACTTTACTCTTTCTTCAAATTTGTGCTTATCTTATACATATTGCGAAAAGTCTATTCGAGCCATACGATTTACAAAGTACGACAAGGAAAATATGAGAAAAAATACTTGAAAGAGAGAGAAGAATAAATGTGCACAGTCAGCTGTTGCCAAATGTATGTATCTGTAAAATTTATTCCCAATTTTTGTCGGCAACAATGTTAAATACCAATAATTGTTAAATCTAAAGCAGTGTATAGATTTTATTTCTGCAGATTGTAATTTGTCCAATTTTCTTGAACTATAATAATTTATTTTTGTTCGTTTTAATCTCACTTATTTTTCAAAAGTCAATAATATTACCAATCTCGATTTTCTACCACTAAATAAGGCGTTATCCCGTGTTATAATTCAAATGCAAAATAAGTTTTCTAGTACCAAACATTCTAAGCTGACAACGCTGCTTTCATATCAGATTGGTAGCTGGAACTGAAGACACGCCCCTCGCTGACTGCGAACAATTTTTCTTCTCTCTCTTTCAAGTAGTTCTTCTCATATTTTCCTTGTCGTACTTGTGTAAATCGTATGGCTCGAATAGACTTTTCGCGATCTGTATAATAAAATGGAAGTATGGGCTAGAAACAATACTGTATGTTGATGGCTATTAAGACACTCGTATTCAGTACTACCCTCGCCTGGTACACACATTTGTTTTGAAAGTAAATGATCAAATTATAATTAAAGAAAATTTGTTATTAAATTTACTTGCTTTTAAACTACAATTATTTTGAATAATTTGTTTCAGCCACTTCACTGAAGTATGAATAAAACTTTAAATAATATCCTGTTCGTTCTCACCATGGCATTTTTTTACTTTTAGCAATTTCTACACATCGATACTTCTAAGCAAAAGTAGTTGAGTAGTTTTTGAGTTTATTAAGTACCTACCTAATTACAAACAAAAAATAAAATCTTTCCGCTTTTTAATATTGGATTAGATAAAAAATTTAGAATCAGCAAAGTTCAGTTTGGTGTAAAAGATTTCAAGGAATCAAAAGTTATCGAACGCTCTCTTGTTATCTTCAAAGTTTTAAAATATAATATATAAAATACTGGGCATGTCGATGATAAGCACTTTGACTAAATGTCAAGGACATTTTTTTGTTTTTTTCTTTAGGATTTAAGAATTTTTCTTAAATACGTTGAAAATTAATATTAATTGACATTAAAACTTAATTTTTCAGGACAATTTTGAACTGTCTCAAACATTCTATCGGAATATAATATTTTCAAATTTGTATTGTATATTATTCAAAAAAAATATCTCTAGATACCAGTTGGATTGAAAGCTGGTCACAAAACATAAATATGGTGAAAAGAACTACCGACGAAGGAAAGAGGTTCTACGGAAAGTCAATGCTTTTTTCCAAAAACAACATTTATCTTCTAAAAAGTTTTACGAGCTAACTGCACAATCTCGATGGACGACGATGGATGATATATCAGTGTTGTGGACTCAGTAATGCCAACTTGGGGGGGTTTTTTTCCTAAATTTAGGGATAAAAAATCTATACAGGGAGTTTTTTAGGGGGAATAATTTTTTGGGGGTATTTTTAAGGATAAAATTTTAATTGTGTTTTTTTAATTGCACTACTCTCATTGATGGTTACTAG
Organism: Galerucella pusilla; assembly: GCA_910591695.1. NCBI lineage: Eukaryota > Metazoa > Arthropoda > Insecta > Coleoptera > Chrysomelidae > Galerucella > Galerucella pusilla. Next base: position 50,164 of record CAJUYI010001247.1, read on the forward strand.
ATGGTGCTGAATTAGCAAAATTATGGTTAATGATATTTTATAAGTAGTATTTATTAGCTATTTTCAATGTATTATATACATTATTTATTCAAAAATATTCAATTATTCATTTTATAAATAATAAAAAATTTTAGGAGGAATTCCTAGTAATTGTGGTGATTTTGGGAGTTTTTGTATGGGTTTTAGGGAGTTTTAGGAGTTAGGAGTTTTAGGGAGATGGCATCACTGGTTGTGGTGGCATTAAAAAAGAAGAAGTAAAAGAAATGTATGTATGTGTGAGTTTTGGGGTGACATTCACTGAGACCTAAAAGATCTATTGTGCCCCCTTACTTCTACTCAGTTTCTGAGGAGAGTCTCAGAAACTAGTAGTTCCTTTAGTCCTATTTCCCGGAGGAATTTCAGGATGTCTGCAGGCTTCAACTTAGGCAAATGTTCCTCTTCTATCCAGTAATCTCCCAGGTGCTGTGCTCTAGGATTTTGGAGTGCTGTGCAGTTGAAAAGTATGTGGATGGAGGTTTCTTCTTCCATTCCACAAAATCTGCATTCTTCTTCCTCCACTATTTTGAGCTTTTTCAGGTGCCCATTCAGGCGACATTGTCCCGTTAGGATCCCTGTTAAAACTCTTAGCGCAGTTTTACTTTGACTTATGCATTCTTTTGATCTCAGCAGGTTGTAGTCACCCAGAAGAGTCTTTGATTGTATAAGCCCTACTAGATCTTTCCAATGGTCAGATCTTCTCTTTTTCTCGGCTTATTTCTTCCAATATTACATTGGGGCTGATTCCGCAAAAGGGTTCGGGCCCCCAGAAAGGTATTTTAGTCCCCTTCTTTGCTAGTTCATCTGCTATTTCATTTCCTTCTATTCCAGTGTGTCCTGGAATCCATAGTAAGGTGACTATGTTGTTCTCGCCTAGTGAAAGAAAACATTGGGTGCATCCTATTCTACGAAAAAGATTTTCAGCAGGAACATTCCTCCAACGTTTTTTCCCACGAGACTGCTTTATTTTCGACAAGCGATATCAAAGCACAAGCTTTGACGTCCATTATGTACAGGAACCGAAACTGGATTGATGTTTGCGAAGTTGCACCATAGATAACATAATGTTGCCGCGGGTAGAAGCATTGGTACCGTGCCTTGAATTATATAGGTACCATTTTTCTTGTGTAGTCATAGACAGACTCCATTACTATTCAAACTTTTATTTCGTATAGAACTTGTGCGTGCGAACAGTTTTGGCTATTTCTTTCTCGATAAAAAATGGACCTCAATCTTCCACTGTATAAATATTTATAAATAAAAAGCTGAAACCAGCCTCTCAGCATCGAAATACTATTAAATAAAAAATACAAACAGAAGTTCACTAATATTAGTATTGGAAAATCAAAGAAACAATAAGATAACTTAATTTATTTTAAGCAGGATTTATCTTTTATGTCGCTACAATCGTTTTATATTAGGTTCATTAACTGAACTGAACTCGACAATCATGAATGATATATATCAGCTGGTTGTTAGTTTTTGTTAAAGTTCAACAACCCTCCCTGTATATTATATTATTTCCAAACAAAAAAAAAACACATACTACGCTTATTTTTTTCGAAAATATTTTATTAAACTTGAATAATTTGTATTATCTTGGCCGGTGCTAAATAGACAGACAAAAACTAAATTTTGTCAAGGCGTACAACTTTTTTTATCAGACAATAAACAAGTCATAAATCACTTTTATATAATACAAATTTTAAATATAAATTAACATTATGTTACAAATAATTATAATTAAAACAGTTATTTGGTATACTTTTCTTTCTCCATTTGATTTTATTAGTTCCCCATCTCTATTAAAATTTCTTCCAAATATACCAAAAGTTAATAATCGGTTCTCGGATTTATTTAAAACAAATCTTCTTTTCACAAATCCTGGAAGATCTTCTTTTTCCCAAGAAGTGAATCCTGCAGGAATCGGTCGCAAAGAACTTCTCAAGGAGCTAGGATACTGAATTCGATTATTATCTGCAGAAAAATTGGCTTCTATAGAAATATAATCGAAAGTTATTGGCCAGAAGATTTCGGTATAATTTGAAAATCTAAAAAAATTCAGAGTATAATTTTTTTCACTAAAGCCTGAGAGTCAACTCTATTCGGAATTATTTCAGTTACCTTAAGGCACAAGTGGATAAAGATGCATTTAGACAAGCAATAATTCCACAGGATTCAACTCCGGCATTCCTTAATCCAGAAAAAGACCGTATACCGCTAAAAGCTACTAAATGGTACTTATACTTATATTTACTTCCTATTGTTTCATTTAATTTTATAGATATGTTAAAGTTACAACAAATTTTTATTGTATTTCCGTTACAAACTTCTTCTACTATTCGTATTTTTTGTTCATCCATTAAAATAGATGTGTGATCTGAAATTTGATAATTAAATAAATTTTTATACATAAAATCTTCAGAATAAATACATACTGTCCATTGACAAATCTCGTAAAAGAAAAAAACTATCTAAAGTTTCTGCTAAAGTATCAGTATCTTCATATTCTTGTGGAGTTACGGTACTATTAAAACTTCCTTCGTGCTCCAAATTTGGAACTGTCTTTACTATTACCGACGAGCCACCATCACCTCCAATAAATACATTTTCCAAAGGGCCTTGTTTTCCTGTAAAGTGATTTAATATTTATTTCCTTTTTTCTTGAAAATTCAATCTTTCTATAATGTATCATTAATTTTTATTAAACTTTTTCTATATCCAAAACTAAATAAAATTATTTATACTTGATCCCTTGACTTGATTTTTGATAACTGAGCGTGAAGAGCTGGTATTCCAAAGAGAACAAACATTATGTACTTTTTATTATTCACGTACCAACATATATTCCTGTTCCACTAGCTCCAGTTTTTGGATCATTTCCACCCGCCGATAGTAAAACGACGTCATTCTCGTGAGCCCACATCTGCTGAACCTGTAAAGCTACCCATAATTATTATATAAGTGTGTTAAAAAAAGTCAGGCTCAAAATACTTGAAATCTCTGCATTATGTGTGCCTTTAATTATACACCAAGCAATAAAGTATCAAAATTGTGAGTTTTTTACAAAAATACTAGTAGAAAACGGACTGTGAGTAGGTAATAAGGCTTAGTATGAACCTCATATATTTTCGATTCGCAAATTCCGATTAAGTAAATGCAAAAGATTAAGTGAATCGAATAATCAAATGAAAATAGTGCATAAGCTGCGCGTTAAAACCCTGTCATTTTCGGCCGTATTCCCTAGCGTTTTTTACCTTCATCTCAGAATTTTCTTATAAATCGAAGAAAAACATTTCGTTTCTCTATATCTGTATCTTTCAAAACCGTTTTCAAATTAAAAATCGGACTATTTATAACGCATCTAGACCTAAAGCAAAATTTTGCATTAAAAAATTGCAACTGCAGTAGCATCAAAAATAATTGTTCCATAGTATCTGCTCTTCACCCACATAAAGTGCATACAAAGGACTTATTTTCTACAAAGTTTCAGCGCTATATTTTGAAAAACGACGAAGATATTAAATTTTGAAAATATGACGAATTTTCTTCGCTCCTAACTATCCAATTAATCCACAGTCCGTTAGGATTTTTGTCATAAAAATTTACCTATTGCTTGGCCTTTGTTGAATAAATTATTTGAAAAAGTACGTACCTGTCAAATATGGTAGTTCTGAAATCCACTTATTTGGAAACAATAAATTTTTTATTTTCAAATCTCGAGTTAAATTTAACGGTGGCGAATCAAATATAATATCGAAGCAATTAAAAATACCAAACGATATGTTATTTTTGCTTGTAATTACAGTTAAATCCATATGTTTTGGTTTAGATAATTGAAATTCTCCAAACAAGTTCCACTTACGGTATCTACAATAAATACAATTTAATTTACTGTTTGGACCCTTACTTTGTGGAATATACCTACACATACCTATTACTGTTATAAATCAAACTAACCCTTTCTAATTAATTTTGACATATTACCTATCATATAATTATTTTTTTAAACAAACCTTCCCACCAAATATCCTTTATGATCAAATACGACTACTGTATTATAGTATACTGAATCAGAACAATTATTATTATCAATTACTTCTGTACATTCATCCTTTCTTTCAATAACGTTAATAGCAATGGATGTGTTGTATTGAGAAGCTGCACAAGAGAATAATTTTAAATATTCTTTAACCAAATGGTCCGATGAATTGCAAATACTTTCCATCTGTTTTGGAATAATACTGCTTATACTAGCTATATTCTCATTAGTGTACAAGCTTTTCTCTGGAAATAGTATAATCTCCAAGTCCTACAAAAATGTGTTTTTTATCAAGAATTTTTTAACTCCAAACTCACCTCGTTTATATTTTTTAATAATTCAATATGATTCTTTGTTCTTAATATTATATTTTCGTCTGCTGAAATCTTCGCATCGACATCTTCTGTATGATATTCCACTACTGCAGCTCTATAAGTATTGGAACTGCTTACCTTGAAAATATAATTGGATGGAAGAGGCATTTAACAATTTTTTTCATTATAGAAACGCAGGAACTTTAATGATACCCTTCAACATATAACTTTACAACCAATATCATTGATCTGAAGCTACAGGACTGCAGCGAAAATTACATCATTTAAGAAACAGAAATTCTAGTAATTGTTTGATGTCACTGCACACGTACAGCTAGGGTAGGTAGTCTTAGTATTAGAGTCATTTAACCCGGCATTAGTCGCCATATGATATTTTCTCTCACACTTTTTTTAAAGTCTGGTATATTTGCCTTTAGACACATTTCTGAGCGTTGTCATATCGGCTACTTTACTGGCTACTCCCACTTATAATCATAGCATGATAAGTGTAAGCTCATCACCTCATATTAGTGTAGTGCAGAGTGTTTATCAGAAGGACGCTCTTCGTGTGAGATTTTCCCTCATTATGCGACAAACCGTGTAATAAATTTAGCACCATATCTATAAATTTGTATTGGTTGTTTTAACGATCCTATACCACCTAGACGTGCATATCTGAAAGAACTTGCTCTTTCTTTAATAAAACCTCACCTTATAAATCGGTCCCAGATTCCAAGCTTACCTTGCAGCCTACGAATGTCTATTGGAAAAACAGCAAAATTACCAACACCAGAAGTAAGACAACCAGAAAATACCAATAAAAGCTATTGTATCTTCTGTCCTCGTCTAAAGAACAGAAAAGTCAAGAAAGTATGCAGAACTTGCCAGCGACCGATTTGCCAAGAACATACAATTTTTTCATGTCGGACCTGTGCTATGGGCATGGAATCTGATGAAGATTTATAAACATTATTCTTCTGTAACTTATAATAATATTGACTGTGCAATTTACAAATATAACTTATATTTTTCAAAAGAAATCCATTTTATTTCCTAAAATTTTGTACCTGAGAGAAACTCTCACGCGCGACTAATGATGGGATTTTATGCATAGCGACTAATGCCGGGTTAATAGAGCCTGAGGTTCGTAATTTTCATTCTCTTATATGCTTAGGTATAGCATAATTTATTAGTTGAGTTTAATATATTTCCATTTATTTTAATCTCTTCATTAACATAATCAGATCTACCTGGTTCGTTTAGTTAAGGATTTGTAAAGGTGCAAACAAACTACGATCATGTATTACACACGTGCACATGTGTTTTGACAATGGAAATGAACACAATACAAAATAAATTAAAAGAAATACTTACTGTTTGGCAATATACGTTGAATAAACTGGTTAGGTATATGCAAAAAATCGTTATTTTCATTTTACTTTAAAAATTGATGTATACCTAGGTAAATGATATATTATGCAAGTGATAAAGATATCTACCTGCTAATTTTGATAATAGTATACTGGTATTTAATCCAGAGTCGGATTCGGCTCTTGTATAATTTTCATTTTGATTCAAATATTAAAAGGAACTGAAACCGGTGACTACATGTCGTCAAAACTATTAGATCTTTAAAAAAATGGAATGGTTCGTGATTCTCAACCTCACCCCTCTACATATGGTGGTGGAAAGTGTTGCAGAAAGAACAAGATACAAACTAAGTAGAGAGGAAATCAATAAAAAAAACCACCTTCTCACTTCTTAAAAATCAGACAACCTGGGACATGCCACAAGACACTATGATGAAAAAGTATAGCTTTTCAAAAAATTCGTTACGGAATTAAGCAACAAGAAGGAATGGGAACCAAATACCATTACCAGACTTGGAAAGAGTGCCATTCAATGGTACATAGATGGCTCAAAAGCAATAGGAGGAACTGAGATAAAAGTATTCGGGCCAGGGACCAAACACTCTGAAGGCTTGGGAAAAATCCCAAGTAACTTTCAAGCGGAAGTTCACGCCTTAAGAAAGTGTGCCCAGTTCAATATTCACAAAGGATACAGAAGACAAATAAATATCATAATGTCGGATAGTCAAGCAGCCATTAAAGCACTGAGCTCTTGTGTAATCAGTTCCAAAATCGTTTGGGAATGCCTAGACAAACTCAATGAACTAGGCGAGAACAATATAGTCACCTTACTATGGCTTCCAGGACACACTGGAATAGAAGGAAATGAAATAGCAGATGAACTATCAAAAAGGGGGAATGAAATACCTTTCTGAGGACCTAAACCCTTTTGCGGAATCAGCTCCAATGTAATATTGGAAGAAATAGGTAAAGAGAAGATCTGACCATTGGAAATATCTAGTAGGGCTTATACAATTAAATATTCTTCTGGGTGACTTCAACCTTTGTCGCCGAAAAAGCTCAAAATAGTGGAGGAAAAAGAATACAGATTTTGTGGCATAGAAGAAGAAACCTCCATCCACATACTTTCCAACTGCACAGCACATCGGAATCCTAGAGCACAGCTCCTGGGAGAAGAGGAACATTCACCCAAGTTCAAGCCTGCAGATATCCTAAAATTCCTCCGGGAAATAGGACTAAAGGAGCTACTAGTTTCTGAGACTCTCCTCATAAACTAAGTAGAAGTAAAGGGGCACAATAGATCTTTTAGGTCTCAGTGAATGTCACCCCAAAATACATACAATGGTTCGTTGTGTTGGATCTAGAATTGTCCGCACCTAAACAACCCAACATTTCTATGATGTACCAAATTCTAGCCTATACCCTCTACACTAGGAGTCGCCAAATGCTGGACCGAGACACCACAGCAACTTGCACTACAGAGTACGTAATTTGATAAAAATGTATCCCCCTTATAATCTTTGTTGACGTGTGCCGAAGTGATGAAAATAGTACATTTTCGTTATTTCCATAATTACATTTCGATGGTGTTTTTTTCTAAAGGGCGAATGCGCCATTTTGATGTTTTGAGAAAACGAAGGAAAACTGTTTCGAAGCCGACTACTGTTTAGCAGTTCAAATGTTCATTACTAACCTTGAAATGACAAAAAAATACTAATTTTTTTAAGTAGTTAATTAAAATACGTTTTTTGTGGATATTCGCCCTTTTTCCAGATAAGTTTTGTGAAGAAATGACTATTCGCCCTACATTAGCCCTTTTGCTAAAACATAAACTTTATTCGCCCAAATAGTTTTACACGGTGGAATTAACAATAATGCTTGTAAAAATGTTAAAAAAATTGGATATAATAAAAGCTCAAACTATTAGAAATGGTATATTCCAAATAAACATGAAACATAAAAATAAGTACATCCAAGTCTAGTACAATAATATGTGATCATTGTTTATGTTTATTTCGCCGTGCGCAATATCTTGATCAGAATTTTCGCAAAGAAGTATATCCATCCAGAAGTAAGGGGGCACAATAGATCTTTTAGGTCTCAGTGAATGTCACCCCAAAAAACACACATACATACATACATATTCATGTTGGGAATATCCAAGAAAGTGTCGACATTTTCAGATGGAAAATAATTGGCATTAAAAGGTAAATTGTCATCGTTTAAAAGTACTTGCGCCTAAAATATTTTAAAATTATTACATGTTGTTATGTCAGTTAAGTCCGGCAAACGACTATAATTATTCGAAATTAGTTTTCAATGGATGGTCGCCGGGCTTAACCGGATACCCTGTATATGCATTATTCAAATTTTTTGTATGCAATAGTCTATTAAAAAATACTTTAGTAAGAAAACCTACTAAGTAACCTGTTCATTCTGAAGCTCTGGAATTGGTCTTGTGAGAATTTCACAGAACATCTTTAACCTCTAAATTCTCAGCTACTTTTGGTGTTTTGACTGGCAATTTTATGTCGCTTAATATATTGATTTTGTTTTATTCTCTCGGTTCTTTTATTCATAATTGTCACCTTTTTTGAAAGAAAACACATTCACAAGTGACCGTTTACTGAATGAAATAAGTGAGGTTATAATTCCAATACAAAAACAATACACGTTCGCCCTTTTGCCGTTTAGTAGTACTTGATATTCGCCCTTTCTGAGAAACTTTTGGAGCACGTTCGCCCCAAGCAAGTTTAAATTTTTCGCTATAAATTCCTTATTTTCATGCTAGTACATTCGTCTTTTTGTCAAAATGTCCGCAGAACCCGTATCTATAATCCGGTACATAAAACTTATAATCGCAAATTTGGCGAGTTCGCCCTTTAGGAAAAGTACCATCGATTTGTTTAATCAATATTTTTTCCATAATATGTTGATCCGCAATAGTCATTTTATTTCTTAAAACCGTTCTCCCCTGGTCTACATCAACTGTTTGGAATGGCATGGAAGCTCTTACGGGTTTGGGTTGAAAAAAACAATAAAAACACCTTTACAAAAGGCACTTTATTAAACTTTGTTAACAATTTAGATTATACATGAACAATTCTAAATTCTAAGAGTGTAATAATCGTATTGTCACTAATCTTACTACGGCTACAAGAATAACAGGAATGAAACTAAAAATGACAGCGCTATAGAAATTTAAAGTAAAAACATTTAACAATGGAATGGTTTTAATATTTTTTTTGTATATATCACAGAGGTAAAGAATACTTTCGCTAATATTTATATTATATCTAATTACTAGATAACTATATATATTTTTTATAAGGAAAATAATTTTCTTAGCGTATACTCTTTTTTTAATCTAAAAGGCACACTACATTAGAAAAAGGCAAACAGAAAAATATTGAATATTTTTATCAGCTCAGTCTCCTTTCCATAGTCTTTCCGTAAATTATTTTTTTTATTGTTTTAATTAAAATTTTATACTCGCTATTATCCACTTTTGATAAACAGGTAACACTAAATAAATTAAAACAACGAAGTAGATACATTTTCAATGAAAACAAGGGGACGTTCATTAATTACATGAGGCATTTTTGAGGTTTTTATTTGAGACACGTTATTTTTTTAATTTAACAGAACTTTGACTCAATTTTACATTGTTTTAAGGAACTTTTAGAACAACCATGATTTAAAAGTGTACAATTTTCATCGACGACAAGGTGGTATCCATTAATTACAGTGGACAGATCGAGACGTGAACGGTCAGAAGCACCGCCCACGAAATGAGCACGAAATTCAATCGTGTTAGACCTCAGAAATCATCTTTAATGTTGTTTCGAGCGATAAACATCTTTGTACAGTGCCGGATTGAGTTAGTTAAGTGAGTGATGGAGTTTAAAAGTAAACTAAATAAACACAGTTTGAACAGTCAAACTCGTGAAGTGGTCGCTAATGTATTTAAATATATGGAGGAAGAAAAATCTACAGGAGTGCCAAAAATGTCTCTCGATAAGTTGTATGAACGAGTTATTGTGTGTCTGAAACAAGTATTCGAAGAATTGTGAATGAAAAAAAGAAATTAGATGCAGGTTCCAAAGCATCCTTTACATCTCCAAAAAAAACTAAAAAGAATCCTATGACCGACTTAGACGATGCAGATAAAGGTGTACTACGTAGAATAATTGTAAATAATTCTACAGTTGACAAAATTGTGCCTACAATGCCGAATATTTTGAAAAAATTTAAAGAAACAGGATATAGAGGAGAAACAGATTCTCTTCGGAAAGTAGTAAACTCAATGGGCTTTCGTTGGAGAAAAACAAAAACCAAAAGAAGAATTTTAATGCACGATATTCGTCAATTAAGAGTGTCTTATTTATGTGCCATTAAAAGTTACAGAAATGAAAAAAGACCGATTGTATGGATGAAACATACATTCAGAGTACTCATACCGAGGGTACATGAGGTATTTTTTATTTTAATTTAACTTCGATAGATTTTAAAAAAAGCCTCAAACCGTTGTTTTTCCAAAAAAAACCATCACTAATCGTCCATTATAAACGTTGAAGATAACTTTCAACTTCTACCGGAATCTGAACGGTAAGTTTCCAAAAAAAAGTGGAATGTTTCTAACTCCAAATGCTGGTGGTCAGTAAACTAAAAGTGTGAATAAAATGTCGATCTAGAAGGAGCAGTGTATAATTGGGAAAAACCTATGGTTAAACGGCAATGACACGGAATATAATTTGACAGAAGGAAAAGGAAGCTGCAAATCTGATAAAAAGACACAGATATATTTACTAACGCAGATGGAATAAAAAATTAGCAGAGGGTTGATGGTGTTGGAGATTGAGCTAGAATCGACAAGAAAAATTATGAAGAATTAACCAAAAACGGACTTTTTCCTATTTTTACGTGTACCAAGATGAAATAAACTGTTAAAGGGAGAGCTACTAAAATCTTTAAGATGTAATAAAGTGGAAAATAACTGTTGAAATTAAAACAAAATTCTCATATTATCCGAAAAAACGGAAAAATTATTTACGTTTGCGACCCGCCAAACTAAAGTCGGCAAAATTAAAAAAATATTTTTTCAATTTACCATAATTTGTATAAATACTTAAATAATACAAGATAAATAGGAAAGTTGGAAGAATTTTTTTACAATTTATATACAAATACATTATAGTACTTTCTGTAAGTTCGCATTACTT
>CAJUYI010001247.1:63270-87386 GCA_910591695.1 Galerucella pusilla
AGACTTTTTTAACACATCTTCTCCGCTACACGGTTAATAGAAGACTCCTAACACATCTTCTCTGCTACACGGTTAATAGAAGACTCCTCAAAAAATAACGCCAGAAAAGAAAATTGCCGGTTATAAACAACCCTGATTTGCTAAATTCTAAACTGGAGGCGGGGCAAATAATTAACGGACGAATTCTTTAAAAGTGGTTAAAATGAACACGTGTCCCACATCAAGCAGAAAAGCGGCATAGAAATAACAACAGAAAAGGTCATTAATCTTAGAACAGAGGGTAGGGACGTGTGCAATTTTAAAACAATTCTGTTTTCATTTTTACATTTTTTTTAGTACGGCGGAACGTAGAAAAGGGGTTTTAGCGATGTTCGTTTAATAGACAAAGGCGTAGAAAAAGGGTTTGGAAATTTATGATAAAAGTAGATGCAAAAAATAACGATAGATATTCTATCGTTACATAGAGTAGCACTTAAGAGGGGTTCGGGGCAATGTATGCAATGAAATGGCAGAGCCTAGCAAAGTCGGCATTCACTGGTACTGAGCTAGCATTCGGTAAAAAACTGCAGTACGAGGGTTTATTTCTCTGTGGCTATAAACAATTATTTGACTGGCTCATTGGAAATAATAATTATTGTTAATTATCAGGAGCCTGAATGAATTTGTTGAACGAAGCAAACTAAGTTTAATATTCAGATACTAGTCTGGATTTGTCACAGCCTTTGACTTTGTTTATCTTGTTGGTAGTTGACATTTATGGTATCGATATTTGGTTTTCCATTCAAAATATCGATTGTTACAACAAAAATACTACTACTTTGACATGGACACTCCCACCCAAGGCTATTGTTTGCTTCTGTAGTTCTGTTTCAGATTGAAAAAAATTTCCAAATTACTCTGTAATGGAATTGGTTGACATTTGAAATGGTGCACATTGTAACCCGTGAATTATAAACGCATTATGGTAAGATAACTGTCAAATTTTAATAATTAATCAGACATCTCGTCTAGTTATAAAATTTGTAAGTTTCGTTTCGTTTTCGTTTCCACAACTTTGTTTGTTATTTCATTTTTCTCTGTGCTTTTATTTCGACTATGATGAACCAAAACCAATATAAATTTGTAGCATTGGCAGCTGCATTAGGTGCAAAATATCATTTAATTGATGATATTGACGACGAGTGCGATAGTGACGACGAAGAAGAAATTTTAATAGTGTCTCTTGGAAAAAAAAGTTGCGCTACAACGAATAGAAAATTATGTGGAGATTGTATTGGAACGGTTCCTTTCTTTTGAAAATTTTGTATTTGTACTTTCTTGTTTCTAGGTACATTTTTGAATAGCGCAAACTTGATGAAATATTACCAAGCTCCATACCGCAGTCTAGAAATATGTACATTGGAAATGTCAAAGTATATTTATGAACGCTAGGAAAGTAGTCACAGAGTACCAAAAATTTCATTTATGAACGATTGTTGTCAAAAAAGTGTGAGAAATGTGTACTCTGTAACGTTTATGAACTCACTCCAGTCGTGTGCGTATAAACTAGAGCTGACCTCTCCTGGCAACCTGGTCCACTACTTCGTTACCAAGGATTTCTGTGACTAGGATCAGCTCCCAGTTACTTTAAGAGTATTAGAAACTAACGAGCTAATATTACTCGCAGTAATTAATCAATTTTGTATTCATTCGATTGCGTCAGTTAATAATTTCGAATTTTATAGATGTTTATTCCAATTTTCGGAATATCTTTCACCAAATCGATTATGCTTACCATATTAAAATTATTTCCGCTCTGGATACATTGTGAGATGCTTCGTGTTTGATCAGCTTTATTAAATGACGTATAATAAATATTAGGGTGTCTTTTTTCGGCGCGTCTGTGACTACCGTTATCACTCTCTGTCTAACATTGTGTTCTAACCATTGAGTATTATCTAAAAAAAATAATCAATTAATTTTTGAAAACTGTTAATTTGAATTCGATTCAACTTACCACAAATTTTATTTACATGTTCTACAGTTTCTTTGGTAACCAAAGAGTCACAACCTTCTTTTAAATATTTCTTCAACGCGTCAGTCAAATCGTACACGTCGCTTTTGTATTTCTCCATATCTACCAATTTTCTTTTTAGCATCTTTTTCAACATTTTAGCGACTTTTTCGGGAGATCCGTTCTTTCTGTAAAGACCTTCGTAATTCAAATGCCCTTCTATCAGCTCCACTGACTTTTTTAACACTTCATCGATTGCGTCTAGACTTAAATTACTAGCACCTGAAAAAAAGACGCACAATCTTCATTCTCATACACTCTAATTAAGGGATCCAGCTTTATCGGATTAGAATTTAATTTCTATCCATTTCCAATGCAATTGTAACGTCACCTATGTACAATGAAGTTATCGACAAGTCATTAAATACAAACATGTAAAGAAAAGACATGCGAATAAAAAACATTAATCTACAGCTGTTAAATAGGTAAAGCCGAGAAAAAGAGAAGATCTGACCATTGGAAAGATCTAGTAGGGCTTATACAATCAAAGACTCTTCAACCTGTTGAGATCAAATGAATGCATAAGTCAAAGTAAAACTGCGCTAAGAGTTTTAACAGGGTTCCTAAAGGGACATTGTCGCCTGAATGGGCACCTGAAAAAGCTCAAAATAGTGGAGGAAAAAGAATGCAGATTTTGTGGCATGGAAGAAGAAACCTTCATCCACATACTGTCCAACTGCACAGCAATTCAGAATCCCAGAACACAGCACCTGGGAGATTATTGGATAGAAGAGGAACATTTACCTAAGTTGAAGCCTGCAAACATCCTAAAATTCCTCCGGGAAATAGGAGTAAAAGAACTACTAGTTTCTGAGACTCTTCTCAGAAACTAAGTAGAAATAAGGAGGCACAATAGATCTTTTAGGTCTCAGTGAATGTCACCCCAAATACATCATACACAGCTGTTAAATCTTACTTGTACGGACCAAGATGGAAGAAAGATATTATATGAATGTTGGATAAAGATGAAAACTTCGATGTATCACTGGGAATTCGCATGAAAATCGAGAGAGGTGAATAGATACTAAGTTCCATTGTTGGAGAAAGGTAACAACAACGTGTAACAATTTGCCGTTTGGCACATAAGCGTTCCTGATGCAATATTTTATAATTGTTAGAAAATTTTAGACAGGTAGTAGTCAGGTATAAATTAAGTTTCACTGTAAATGGTATTGGCTTATCAACTGCAATAAACTACCTGGTTTAATCCCATTGTGTAAAAATTTATGAAGTAAAAGATGCAGGGTCGAACTTAAGACATTTGATTTATATTTTAGTTAATATAGAAAATAAACAAATATATTATTTAAATGGATAATTCTATTCTATATTTAGTTCACTGTGGCTATAGCTATCCTTATCTAAATTAGTTATAATCATATTTTCAGTAATTGAAATTTATTCTTCATCGAGCTTCATATATGTATATTATACCTAGAAGTTATCATTAATAATTGGCTTTGTTATAATCGTTTAGCACAAGGGTCTCCAAACTACGGCCCGCGGGCCAGGTCCGGCCTACCAGGGCACCCGATCCGGCTCCGAATATGCCGGGTAAAGCCCGTGAAAAATAAAATTACATCCATAGCACTACAACATATAAAAAATTTAGTCATTTTGTTGAAAAATGTGAAAAATGAAAAAGTGGCTACCCAGTATAGTTTGGCTCTAATGCTGAAAAGTTTGGAGACCCCTGGTTTAGCCAATACCATTGAGCGTGAAACTTATTATACCAAAATGACAGCAAAAATGTTTAATGAAATGATGCAAATTTGGTAAATGACTTAAAACTATACCTAGAAATTATAGAGATAATCCTTTTGAACTCAGGTACTGAAGTGATAACAAATTTAATATTGAAATTAGTTTTACTTTGAAATGAAGTAGAAGAGGTCCTGCATTCTTGTAACATGTTATACAAGGTGGTCCGTAAGTAATGGTCCAAAGTGAAATGGAAGATTCTTCGCCTAAAAATATTACATTCTGACGCAGCTTCCTTCAATAAAATATGGATGATAAGAAAGATACAGGGTGGCAAAGTTGAAATGTCAAAAAATTTTTTTTTCAGTAAATTGGAAGATTTTGGATAAACAAACGTCAAAATTTGAAGATAGGGATTTTAGGGCCTAGGAAATCATAATTTGTTATCCATTTCGATGTATTTCCCAGAGGGCGCCACAAAAGCTATGATGTTGGAGTAATTGTGCGATTAACTTATTTATTGTTAACAGGATCCCTCTATTTAGTGGAAAATATTAAAATTGCATCATTTTTGCGACAAAAAGGTATACCTATCACAAATTTAATATTGAAATTAGTGTTATTTTCACTTGTGAACTCAAAATGATTTTTTAATATCGATTTTTTCATGTCTTCAGACACCTTTACCAAAAACATTAAACTTACTTTTGTTTTTGCTGGAATGGCCACTATCAGAGCTCTGGATACTATCCTTCGAATCCTGCCGATGTATATTATTCCTATTAGTATCAAGCCTGTCTCCGTCCTGTTTCTTTTTTCTTAACTCTATCTCATCGGGATTGTTTATATAGAAATTTATAAGAGCATCGAATAATTTGGTAGCCTCGGCACTTTGGGTAACTAGATCTTTAGTGTTTGCGTTATCGGTGGCAAAAATGATAGTAGGACCCCAACAAACGGCCAAATTGTACGTATCCATTTTATTTTGATCTTTGTATCCCACTACTTTGATTAGATGTTTTATTAGCGCTAAAAGTGTTTCGGAATTTGCTTCTGGGATGTGGGTAAGAATTGTTCTTATGTTGTCTCTGTCTTTTTTACAGTAGTTCATGTCGTTCTCTGTAAATAAAACAAAAACAATCACAAAAAGATAGTATTGTCGATACCTCAAGAGTCGAATGTCTCAATTTGTTGACAGTTACTGAATTTCAACAAAGATTACAGAATAAAAATATAAGATGTTTCACTCTTTCTAATTTATCGCGTAAAGCACCGATGCCGCTGGTGACGTGGATGGTACAGTACGTCGTTACGTCCTTACTTGCATTTAATTTGGCATATTATACGAGACGTCGCCCGTCAAGCGCTGTTATTTTAGAACGGTGTTTATTGGTTGTTCGTGTTTTATATTTATGTTGTATAGATTTTTTAAATTTATTAATCAATTGTTGAAATGAGCAAGAAGTCATATCAATATTTTTCTCTTCAATAGCAAAGCTTAAACACTAAATATTTTGTAATATTTGCTAATACAAAATTACGGATTTATTTTTATAATAAGGATATTATAAACAAGTACATTAAGCAAGAAAACACAAAAATTCAATTCTGTAGCTAACCAAAGTGGAATTGGTAAGTTCCTTTTTAACGAATTTACTAAATTTTCTTTTCATCATCCATGTAATCAATTTCCTTTCAAATATTATGCAAGTCTCTATACCAGAGTCCGTATATATTACTCTCAAATCTATATTGAAAGATTTGAAAGACAATAGATTAAATTTAACACATAAACCAAACTCCAAACTTAGTATTTTACATTTATAAAAATTTTTAAAAAAGGTATCCTGTAGCTGCTTCTCTTTTTACTGTTTTAACCTTGTCAATCCAAAAAATACGCGTTATTTAAAGATCAAAATTTAAGATTTAGTGTCCCTATTATTCTGGTGGCTAATGAGTATATTTAATTGAATTTGTGATAAATATCTGCTAGATTATCAATAAGTATCACAAAATTACTAAGATGATGGATAAAAACTGTGAATTGACTCATTTTAAAAATTCAAGTCTATTCTTTACTTACCTTTTCAAATTCATATCCTGAACATTTTTCGAAATAATTAACATTTAAAAATAAACCTTTGTGATAAAAAATCCTATTAATTAAAATATATATTTCTCTAATTACCCCTGTATAGCTTAAAATAAAATAAGCTTTTCGAACTTCTCTGGTATCTACCGGTCCCGTTATTGACAACAAAAGCGAGTCGTAAACATAATTTATGAGAGCGGCGTCCGTTTGGGACAGCAACTTGAATCAAACCGCCCTGGAGTGAAACATCTTATATTTTTATTCTGTAATCTTTGGTTTCAATCAATGAATTGTTCAAAAAAGGTTATATCTGAATTTCCAATTAAAACTTATTAGTTGGTAACTGCCTAACATAGGCGTACGGTTAATTTATTTGCAAAAATGAACCAACTACCATGAACGTACAATTAATTTTTCATAAGGGATTAACTTATTAGTCAAAAATACAACACTTTGGGGGCGTCCATTAATTACGTGAGGCGGTTTTTAGAATTTTTCGACCCCCTCTCCCTCCTTGAGGTATCGTGAGATTTTCCTCAACTCCCTCCCCCCTCCTCTAATCTCACGCGAGATTCTTTAAAACCTTTATTTGGACTGTAAACGTGTTGGATTATTGAGAGAAAAAAACCTTGTTCTATTACCTACTTTTATTGAAGACTAGCAAAGACTATTATTTGTGAATATTAGCGTAATTTTTTTTTAAAACGCAACTTCACACCGTTTTCTGCGAGAAAAATAATTACGTGATATTTGCCCCCTTAAGTGAGATTTGGAAAGATTTAGCTTGACCCCCTTCCTCCCTAGAACACCTCACGTAATTAAGGGACGCTCCCTTTCAACAACAGTATGATATTCTTTATAAGACCAAATAAATTGTAAAGAAAACTTTAAATTTTAAACGTTTCAACTGGAGGAAATATAAAATTTAAATAATAGCAAGTTCTTTATAACATATTGTTCACGTACTGTTGAAGAATTGGATTACAAACGTTGTATGAATTTTAATTGGGAGTTTAAATGTTGTAAACAATCAAGGATCAATATACTAACCACATCCTCTGGGGATTTACAATATATCTCGGTCAGAAGTGAATTTCTTCAAACGATTTCTAATAAACATACGAATTGATGTAGGAATTATTGATGTGGTACTTTTATTTTGAAAACTATTCAATTAGTGGAGTTATGAGTCATACAATAAAATATTTTATTTCAACATTTTACCAACGAACATTAACAAGACAAGAAGGGTCACTCTCCGTCGGAACTTTCATGTCCAGCTTACACAAGCGCGCCGACGATTTCGACAAATTCCTGAAGCGTTCACTTACCAGGGTGATTTAAAAACATCTAACAATAATTGTTATTTTGACCTATTCCGCTTAGTGTGAATTAAAATAAAAAAGGGGATATCGTCAGGACATTTAATTGGTGGATCTTAACATAATTATAAAAAGTACTGGTAGCAAAAATGGAGGGGAAAAGGAAAGTTACTTCAAAAAGTAATAATGGTAAATGTTGTGAAATAAAATATACACCTGCCGGTTTTCAAAGATGTTTTAAGATATTCATTTTTATGTTAGGTTTCATTGATTGTTTCGAAGAATATCTATTTTTTATATCTCGGTTAGCATTGTAAAATAAATCCGCCGCCTAATATATAGGTTTAAGAAATATTTATGAGGACACTCTTAACAAGGATGTGTGAATAGTAAATTTTCATATAATTTCTTGAGGGTCGCTCCAACGTTCTCGTGACAACTGATTTTATTGAAATTTTCAACAAAGATTATTTCTAGTTGTTTAACATATTCTACAATATTACTAGGAGTTACATTGAGACCTCCATAGTTTTTAGAAGTCGAATATGCTTTATGCTCTAAAAAGACAGCCGCAATGAAATAGTGATATTTTGTGCCCCTTCTTGAGTATTTGCTTCAATTGTTTGGTTTTCAGAAAACATATCTGCATTGGAAATGGTAGAAAAGGTCCAGAACAAGTTCCTCAGATACTTATACTATAAGAAATATCGTACCTGGCTGGACTATAATAGAGTTAGATCAAGTCATTGGAGATATCAGTTCAAAGATTTATCGCTAGAGCAAAGGAGAACTTTATCTGCTATTATGTTCATGTACAAAGTTCTCAATGGTAAAATTAACTGCCCCGAAATTCTTCATACATTCTCAACAAAACTATCTTTTTACACCAAAAGACTTTGGTTTTCCTCAATAAATACTTCACATTATTAAAGATTCATGGGGTATTGGAGATACGTTCTTTAAAGTCGTGTGGCTGGACGTCGCACTCGTACAATGTTAATGTTTCAATTACAAAATGTGTTTTTAATTGTGACTATTATAAAAATAATAAATAATCACAACTTATTAGTGGATATTGATTGGTTTTTGACCTAAAAAGTGTTTCACAATCTTATACTAGGACATATTTTAAATATATCTATATAATTTTTTTTACAAATTGTTGCAAACCTGTTTGAACCTCTGCAATTAATAAAATTCATTTATTCAATTTATACTTGGGATATGTTATTGCCATTATTAAGGTGTGAATGTAAATTTTAATTTAAAAATTATTGGCCATGTAATTAGGCCTTTAGGCTTGTTTGGTTATAAATAAATGAATAAATAACATCCATCCAGGCCTTTAGGCTTGTTTGGTTATAAATAAATGAATAAATAACATCCATCCACGCAACAGATACGTGGCATTTTAATTCAGAACCAAACACAAAACACTACGTAAATTTTTATTTTATTTCTAAAGGAAAATTCGCTCACTCGTAAAGACAACCGGTATATCCCTAAGACGGACAATCTGTTTATGCATATCGCGCGTAGGAGACTTACGGTGCTCTATATACAGTAGCATCCGATATTCGAGCGAGATAGGCATAACGAGGGGAGGAGCTTCGAGTGATCCTTCTTGTCTTGTTAATGTTCGTTGATTTTACCAAGGATACGGTCTACTGTGAATGGACCTTAGAAAGCTTGATAACAAAATTATTTGCAGTCTTTAGCTTCAAAATATTTTATAAAAACTTGATTATTCTTGATAACGGTAGCTGGAACGCTACCAAAACGTTGATTTAAAAGTGTAAAAATGATGTGTGGTTTAATTTTCCAAAAATTAATGAAAATATGAATAATCAATTTAAAATAATATTCCTTTACAACTCAGATAAAATTGTTAGCTTTAATATCAACCCAGTTATCTTAAAGTTTCATAAAATAATTAAAAAAAAAATGAAGATTTTCATTGATAACTAAATACTCACTTGTAAATTCTAGTAAATTGTCACATGTCTTACAGGATAGTAATGGCTCCTTCAGCTCTCTAAAGAACAATTTTAAACTACCAGTCAGTACATCGGGATCTTTGGAATAGTTATTCAGAATGTCTAGATTGCCTTTATCTACTTCCAAGCGTATTTTTTGGATGGTAGCTAGATTTCCCGACGTCCTGTACAATCCTAAGCTGGTAATATTATCAGGTCTCTCTATAAGTTCTATCGTTTTTGAAATGAATGTAGGAACGCCGTTTGTCGTACTATAAATATTTCTTAGTGTGTTACCAAATATTGGTTCGTTTTGGTATATTCCTTTTTTTTCTAGAACCTCACGGCTGGATCGCTTGCCCAATAATCTGAGTAGAGTTTTGGTAATGGTAGATTTTTCGCTATCGGTATACGTGATGACTTTATCACTTTCTATAAATAGTTTGGCATCTTTGGAAGAATCGAATATAAGAATATACGAATGGTTATTTATATCTTTTAGTTCGACTTCTTTTTTATTTATTAGTTTAATTGTTCTAAGAATTACGCCGCATTTCAGTTTCTAAAATTAGATAAATACCAATTGGTTAAATGAAACATTTTGGGTCCGGTAAGGTTCGCGACCCTCGGAATTTAGCAATTTTGTTAGAAAGCACTAGATATCAGATGGTTACAAATGACTATGCTTCCAGCTTATGGAAAATAAAAGACCACTCAAATGCGGATATTTTGATACCAACTTATTCGTCTTGGAAAATAGAACATTTGATAACATTTCGTCAATGTTGTGACTTTTATAATTAACTCACAATTAATGATATTATTTTTAAAATCGCTTACGGAGATTGTATGAGTAAGACAGAGAGAAAATGCGTAAAAACAAACCTGTATTACAGATTCCACCAAGTAAAGAGATAAGAAATGAATAAATAAAACCAGACAGGGTTGAACCAACCTAATTTTGTGAGTTAATTTTTATATGTTCTTTTTTCTTTGTAGTATTTTGTAGTGTAGTTGTTGGCATCGGTAACTCTTAAAAAAATAGGATAGGGATGCGGGATACTTTAGTTTTATTAAAAATGTAATAAGATCCCTTTTATTAATGACTTTAGTTTTTTCATATACAACAATGTCACTGCAATACACAAAATTATTTTTACTTAAGTTTGTCATAAGTCATAAGTCCTCATCATCAAAATTGTCTTAACTGTCAAATTGATTTTTTACAGCATCAAAGGAAGCATTTCTTAATGCTCGAAACCATTGTGATATCTCGTTAGGAGATGACTACGTTGCGAGGATTAGCACGCAGCGCTCCGATTAAATCTGACGACAACCACCCTTCATCATTAAAATGATCAATACAGCAAAAAGAACCTTTTGGGACGTATATTACTTTTTTTTTTAAATATATATCTATCCTGGCTTCAAAAGAAATTGTCTGGAGATTTCTATTACCATCGCAAACAAAACAGATATTGCGTCTTTGCGGTACACAATTAAACACACAAGAAGTCTCATCATTTCCTACATTATTCCTTTCAATGTCGGCCATAACCTCTCTATAACAATAATTAATATGAATAACCTCACCATTTTCCATATTTCTTTGATGCAAATTATTATTCTCTCTACGATGGCGGGCGGCGTTCTGAAATCCCTCTGGAAGATCGATTAATTCCTCACAACGCCGAAATCCTCTAGGACGAACTCTATATTCACAAACGTAACACTGCATTTTTTTAGTTTTTAAATACTTGACTTTAAAAAATCTCTAAATTGAATACGCACACTTCTAGCACACAGAGCGATTATTTATTAAAACTAGTCATTTGTAGTTAAAACTTGTTAGTCTACAATTAGATGAATACGCCCTTTTCTCTCATACTCCTATTTGTCGGGGATCAGGTATAAATATTTGCAATCTATAATCTATCAGATCTTTATACAACTGAAAAATATAGTCCTATTATTCTGTTTCGACGAAACGGGTATTCATCGTATGTACAACTATATTCACAAGTCCGACTCTGTCTCACCGCAGCAGGTGGTGTCCTATTGAATGGTTAGATGTTGCAATCGAATCGAAAATTTCTGACAAATGAACTGATTTTGTGGGTTTATTAATTGAATTACAACATTGGCGCAATGTTATCAAATGTTCTATTTTTCAAGACGAATAAGTTGGTATCAAAATATCCGCATTTGAGTGGTCTTTTATTTTCCATAAGCTGGAAACATAGTCCTTTTAGAAAGAGCGGTGTAAGGGCAATGTTGTCAGTTTTCATTCCCGTAACTTGCGACGGCTTGAAAATCCTTCACTAAAAGGGTTTTAGAT
The DNA here is from genome assembly GCA_910591695.1 of Galerucella pusilla. Classification (NCBI taxonomy): domain Eukaryota; kingdom Metazoa; phylum Arthropoda; class Insecta; order Coleoptera; family Chrysomelidae; genus Galerucella; species Galerucella pusilla. The sequence continues at coordinate 74,753 of CAJUYI010001247.1, forward strand.
CTTTTTACTAGAAAAGTTTCTGGTCAAAATTGATAGAAAAAATCCAAAAAAGCAACATTTTTTCACCACTACCATTATTTAAGGTAAGCTATCAAACAAATTCAAAATTTACATGAAATTCCGAGGGTTGCGAAGCCTATCAAAAAAACATTTTTCCTAAATTGAAAATTCTTACCTCATCATTTCTAATGATTGAATGATTTATATATCTGATGCAGTCGTTTTTATTCAATTTGACAATTTTGTTATCGGCTGTCAAATTAATCTTCACACATCCTTTGACATCAAAATCCTTATTACTGCAACAAAAATGATTGAAAAATATAAAAATCGAATGTTCAGATCTCTTACAAAGACAAATGGCTTGAAAATTAGTAAAATTTCAACGGTCTATGAACACCATACCTAATTGCAAACTTTTTAGCGTAATTTTGGTCATATATAGTTTCTCTCAAAGTATATCGTCTCTAAAACAAAGGATGTATGATAAAAATTCAAAAATAAAGATGTCTGTGAATTTGATCCCTTTTAAAATAATTTCAAATAGTCCGCCACTGGCTTCTACAGCAGCTATTGGCCATATGATTTATGGTAATTGGCCCATTAATTTTATGATTGCCGTCAAAAGCGAAGACGATTTATTTTGAGACAAACTATAATATGTATATATTTATGATATCTCCTTTAACATTAATTTCTTCATTTCTGGTCCCTGAGTGGAAGTAAAATTAGTGTTGATTTTTCACTAATATTCTCAATTCATTATTCATTCTTTCATTCAGGAATGTTTTAGATAAAGTAGAAGAGGTCCTACATTCTTGTAACATGTTATACAGGGTGGTCCGTAAGTAATGGTCCAAACTGAAATGGAAGATTCTTCTCCTAATGTTTGTAGTAATTTTTTTTCAAAACATAGAAAGATGCTTCATTTTAATTTGCACTTGATACCAATTGACAGTAAAATCAATGAAGTTCGTTGATATATTTGTAAAGTAGATTAGAATTAGAAACTTCGTTGGTTGTATACAAGATATCTCGTCTTTAAAATAATTGATTACGTTCAAACGATCCATCCTTTGTTTATATCGAATGTGAAAAAATGGTTATAATACAAAAAAAAATCGTATATACCTAAAAACTGTTCCAGGATCACAGCCTACAGTTTGCGATTGTCTTTTACCACGTGTTGTATGTGTTCTAAGTTGAACGCCTTCGATGAGGTGGTCGTCGGTCTTTGGAAATGGGCCCACGCCTCGCGATAATGGTTCATCTTTATTTGATTGAAGGGTTCTCAACACTTCCTGCAACAATAAATTTATCATAATTAAGAAATATCCGAAATAAAAAATATACAGCGTCATGGCATTAATGTGCAACAAACTATATTATAAAATGCAGAACATTATAATTTACGTGTTTCAGACTTTTCTAAAAAATTTTTTTCGTTTAGGGTATATTGAATTTTTCCATACTTTATGGCTACACTGTATTTTTGAGAGTATAAGAAAAAATGTGTGGTGACCTTAATTATTTTCAAATAATGATTACAAAAAAAATATTCGATAATTTTATCCCAATGACATTCTGTATACAGGGTTGAGATAAAGTATGGAACCAATTAAATATCTTTTGAACGAAAAGAACGATATTTATGAAAATTTGCAGGTAAGTGCAATGGAACAAAATGCATCTGATGTACATTTTTTTGTTAATAATATACTTTCCGTTTTAACTTCTTTAATTTAAATGGGACACCCTATATATTTTTACAAATTTTGAAAGAGCTTGTTATTTTGAATTCATACATACTGAGTTTGGTGTAAAAAAATTTGTAATAAAAACGAGGAATAACTCGACACTGTTAGTTGTACAATAGGTGTACGTACATTTCATTATTTTACAAAAATATGAAACAAAATTACTTCAAATATTCAAAATGCTCGCCGTTTACTTGCTGACAATATGCCATCCTATTAACAAATTCTTTGTCACTCTTTCAAACACTTCTCCACGTATTAGTTCACATTCATCAATAATTATTTGTCTCAATTCCTGTAAGTTTGTTGGTCGTTTAACGAAAACACGTGATTTTAGATAACCCCAAAGAAAAAAATCTAACGGGCTAAGATCCGGAGAACGAGCAGGCCATTCTATGAATCCTCTACGTCCAATTCATCGATTTGGAAAATTCGCATCCAGAAAATCCCTAACCCGTCTATTATAGTGTTGAAACCAAACAGTTTGTGGTAATTGCCCACTCTGTTGAAGTGCAGGAATAATTTCGTTATTTAGTAGGTCCAAATACTTGTCACCATTCAAGTTTCCGTCGATAAAAAATGGACTTCTGTGGATGCTGGGTATGTGCTTCATGAATCCAATGAGGATTCTCATTTGACCAATACCTTGAGTTATTTAAACAAAAGTTGTCTCGTCGGAAAAACCGGTGCTGGAAGCAAAATTTCCGTCGGCATTACAGATGTCCATTAGCCGTTCGCAAAATTCCAGCCGTCGGTCAAAATCATCGTCTGACAATTCTTGAACCAACTGTACCTTATAAGGATGATACTTTTCACTTTTTAATAACTTTCCTACAGAACGTCGACTGATACCATGGTTTAGTGCCAAATTTGTGGTGGACGTTTGAGGTGATTCTTCTAAATTGATTGCAATATTTTGTTTAACAGTTTCGTTCATTGCAGTCCGCGGTCTTCCAGGTTTTAGCAAATTTTTACCATGTTGTAATGTTTTAGTTACTGTTGAGCGTGATAAAGGATGCAAATTATTAAAAATATGACACACTTCTTCATGAGTTAGTTCTAGCACGATATCCATAACCGATCATCATTAAAATTTCAATACGCTCTTTTTCACTTAATTGGTCCATTCTAAATTGTAAAATTTATTTCCGTCAATTAGAATTTGACACTTGGAGAACAAAAGACGTAATAAACAGTACTCGTTTATTTATTACTATGCATACAAACACTTACCTGTTAATTTTCATAAATATCGTTCTTTTCATTTATAAGATATTTATTTGGTTCCTTACTTTATCCCAACCCCGTATACATAGTTCATGCTTAAAAAAATGTCGACGACCTACAGCTTCGATTGAAGCTAATTATTAATTAAACCAGATTGGAATTTAATCAGAATTTCAAATCTTAATCGTATTCTTTCCTATAGTTTCTAGACCTCTTAATACCGACATTGATAATATTAAAATCATTAAAATAGTTCAAATGAATCATTTATAAATACAAAATGCATTTAAACCAGCTAATAAATCCAGAAATAAATTTTCAAAATCTATACCTGTCGGTAAATTGTTAAATTCATTTTGTTTATTATTTTTCCTGCTTGTGCTAACAAGTTGATTGCGTTTGCAACGAGATTTCTAATTTAGTTATCATACTACCTACAAATTATTTAGTTATAATAACATGTCTATACAATACGGTTTTATTACTTTCGAGTGAAATTGCTTAATTAAAGTTCGTGCAACAATAAATTTAAATAATTCGTAATTACTCTATTAGAACGTTCTTTTTTTAATTATGCTTGGGTAATGCCTATCAGGGATAATGAAGGTTCAACAAACGATATCTAGTAATCAACCTTCGGTAAAACCAGTGCGATGTGACAAGTGACAATACTGTTATAATAAAAGAAGTTATTTCTAAAAAAACACATAAGTCAATATTTTTATTGTTGGAGATACTTGTATTTTGGAAAATATGGAAAATCCCCAAAAACAATAGCCATTTTATATATCCCTTCTACAAAATATTCGAAAAACTATTGGATCCAAATTAGTGAAATTGTCTAAAAATCGGATAATCATCCTCGCATTGACAACACTGATACAAAATGAATAAAATGATGTATGTTGATGAAATCTTTCGGTCATATTATTTCGATTATATTTAACAATAATTACTAATGGACAATCGTTAACATTGGCTCTTGATTGGCTGCTTGCGATGACCTTATTTTAGTTCGCATATTTTCCGGGGCTTATGTTTGGTTCTGACAACTGTAGCTTTAAATACCTACGTAGTTGTCACAAAACAGTCAGATTATATCAAAAGTTTTTAAATTGAAAAAGGTAGTTTCAATCGTGCTTTCATAAAAATCCCAATATCTATTGAAAATATTAGTTTAACAAGACATATAAGTACTTATTTATAATATAAATAATATGGATACTGACAGATACTTCGCCAGAGATATTGAAAAAATCTGCAAAAGTATCTTTAGATTTTTGGCCGGAAATTTCAAGAAAAAAGTATGAATTGGCATACGAAAAAGTGGAGAAGAGTGGAGAAGAAATACACAAATAAAATCTTTTTCGGAAAGTGTACTTTTGTTATATTTTGAAAAGTTGTGAAAAAAGTTAAAGGCGTCTACACTTTGGTCACAGTTTGTGCAGTTGTAGAAAAAGTGTAGTGTGCAACATGCGGGGAAAGTACTATTCTCACTTGTTGCACGATATACTATTTCTTTATTTTTCGCCGAAAGTACGTACTTGCTACTTCTTTGGGAGGCAGAAAGTACGTACTTTCGACCGTGAATAAAAAAAACTATGTTTCGGAACTTTTTTTTCACTTTTTGGCCTCTAGTCTCAGCTGTTAGTCAATATTTTCTTACGCCTTTTTTAAGTTTCAATCAAGAGAAAATTTCTGAACAAAACTATATGTTTCTAGATATTTTCTGGAACTTTATAGCTCACTAAAGCGCCTTTTTAAAAAAAAATAGTAACTTTGTTCGATTTTTTTTTTGGCTTTTCAGCATTTTTGAGACTTTTCTCGGGAAAAAATACACAATAATCTGTATTAAACAGTTTTAAGGTCTCTGTGTATTGCAATTCTTGTTTTTTAAGGTCTCTGTGTATTGCAATTCTTGTTTTGGAATGAAAGAATCGATTCAGATGATGGTTACAAACAAAGTGTATTGTCCATATAGCTGGTTATTCATCGAAGAGTCAAACACACATGATTTAATCTTATTTAGAATGTCCCAACTTGTGAGCTTATCAGCATTTTCTATGGATGTAGCAATGTTGAATTGATGAATGAAAGTTTTTTAAAAATGTATCTGTACCAAAACCAATTAGCCTCAAAAATTAATTGCATTTGAAAATAATTGTAATAATAAATATCTAATAAATAATTTAGCATTGAATCTATAAATAAATAATGGGATCAATTACATAGATCAGATACATAAAATAATATAAACAGAAGCTCTAGATATTATTTGCAATGGATTTAAGCGAAGTTTAAATTGATTCATAAAAAAATTTTATATACCGGGTCTCACGCGATGTTTTGACAGTTCCTTTTAAAAAAAACTCATATTTGACATGTGAACAGTTTTCGAGAAACTGAACTGTCAAAACGTGGGACATTTGAGATCCTGCGATGTTTTGACAGCTCCTTTTGAAAAAAATTTATATTTGACATATGAACAGTTGTCGAGCTACTGAACTGTCAAAACGTGGGACATTTAAGATTTTATACATTAGTAGGAAAAAACTGTCTTCAAAAGTATCCCAAGTAATTTTTTAAATATTAATTTGATTAAAATATGGTAAAGAATTATGAATTTTTACACATTTTTTCTTCTACTTTAAATGTTTTTTCAAGTTAAAACTGCGCTCGACGTAGATACTTTTAAAAAACTGGTTTAGTAAATAATAGTACTAATTATAATTTATTTTAAAAATAAAAGTAGGTTATTACTTGATTGTTTTTGAAATATATTAACTACTCGTTATTGTTTAATTGCCTACTGGTAAAAAGAAAACAGATTTCCAAAGAGTTCCGCCGCGTATTAGGCATAAAATTAACTTAGAAAGTAGGCAATGATACTTAGGTATAGTGAATATAAATCGGAAATCACCGCAATATAAAATATAAACTAACTAACTTAATTGAAAACGTGATTTAAACTATTGTTTTTAATGAATACAAATCAGAGTAAGTACAACAAATAACTATCTAGTTTATTTTAAAAAGCAAACTTCAACATTAGTATGGTGGTGAAGACTATTATTATTGACCGAGCGGAATAAGGTGCGAGGTTTATAAATGTCTTCAACACCATGGTGTATATACAATTTTTTCCACTACTACAAAATTTAAGACAAAAATTAAAAATAATTCACAAACGCACCACGAGTGGCGTTTACTCCGTCGTCTGACTGACAAGGAGCAAAGAACACTGTCAGTTTTCGAAATATTATGAAGGTACTCGTTATGTCATCAGTCATTTTTGGTTGAGCGCGAATTTTGAACTATAGTCTGTTTCTTATTGTCTGACAGCACGCGAAAAGGTCACAGATGCTAGTCAGGTAGTGAACCATAAGCGTCACCGTTCATCTAAGGAATTTATTTACTATTTAATTTTATACCCGATCTGATATATAAAGGTAATATGAATCTAAATTCGGTTAGTTAAAACAACTACTTGATAATTTCCAAGGAACATTACAATAGGGTCCTACTAGGGATTGTCCTAATGACTACTTAGAAATTTTGCAGGTATATACGGTGAAACTTGGTCTCGCCCAAATTTGTATAATTTGTTTTGCTCAGAGAAAGAACTTTTAAAGGTTGTTTCAGATCACAAGCTACAATTCAAAAAGTTTTTTATTGATGAAATAGCCAAGAATCGTGGGATAACAGTGCTTCGTTTACGGCCATACCATTGTGAATTAAATGCGATAGAGTTAATATGGGCCCAAATGAAAGGTTATGTAGCTAGACATATTAATACATTTAAAATGAAAGATGTTCGTGAACTAATGAAGTACTCATTGACAACAATAACTGAAGAGAACTGGAGAGATGCTGTGAATCATGTAATTAAAGATGAAGAGAAAATGTGGGTTTTAGATAACCTCATAGAACAAACTATAGAACCGATAGTGATCTCTCTCGACGAGTCTTCGGATGATTCTTGTATGGCCAGCGAAGAGGATGATACTATAGATTGAATTTTATATTTCCTATAAATGGTACTTGACATACATTAATTCATTGTCAATAAATTTGAATTATGGAAATTAAACTATATTTTCTTTAATTAATTTAATTTAATTTTATAAAAATGAAAATGTAACTTGTTAATAGGCCTGAACGAATGAATTTTATTTCAACTGTAATGTCAACCGCATCTAATTAAATAAGCAGAATAAACTAATATCGTAATCTCCGCCACTGCCGCAATATTTATCGTTTATCTGGCATTGTTCAGTTTTATTACCATATTGTATTTTGAGCTGAAACAGGGATGTATAGATAACCAATACAGACACCTACTTGTTTTGCATTAGAATTTTAGTATTTACTTGTAAAATTCTTATGATCACTATGTAAAAGATAAATTTCTATTTGAATATTTAATGAGGCTACTGTGCTGTCAGACATTAAGAAATAGAGTATAATAACATTTTTATTCAAATAATTTTATCTTGATAGGTAATTTCAAGCAGCAAATATCTTGAAGACAATCTTCTGGATATACAAAATTATGTTGCACAAGTTTTTGTTGAACTACTATCCCTGAATTCTCAAAATATTTGAATTTGTCCATTATTGACCTAGGTTAATAATAGAAAAAATTATTAAGCACTAATAATGGAGAAATTCAACTTCTCAGTTGACTAGAACAAGCAATAATTGTCAACTTCACAGCTGGTAGTGTAAAAATAATATTTTTTAGAATCCTTGATTCCTTATTTTTGAATATCCGGAAAGGAAGTGTTCCCAGGAAAGCTGATTCACTTACACAAGAACAGAATGTCGTATTGTTAAAATCTCATGAGAAAACACTAGGTTTGTTCCAACTGGCATTTTTCAGAAATTAAGTATATTATTTTGCCGTCCAATTTTCTATAGGATTGAAGGACGTTTTTGAAGAAATTCTTCCGGTCAGTTTACCACCGCAGCGGCTCCGCTTGGAAGGCAGATTAAAGGACTGTTTACTCATTAGTTCCGTATTAGTGCCGTGTCAGTTTAGTATCAGTGCTAACCGTAGGATTGTTCGAACAAGCTTGAGAATCAGTTCGGAATTTCACTATCGTCACTAATTTCAATCTACGCAAACTCAGTAAAATTCCGAACTTATTCTCAAGCTTGTTTGAACAAACCTCGTGCCTCGTGCTTCTTCACAAAATATCGTTCCAGACGTTCATGACAAATTACGGAACTGACACTGAAGCAGCACTGATGGTAAAAAACTTCACTGCGCCGGACTTGTTTATTTGACAAGTTTATTTGAAACTATGACAACGATGTTTTTTTTATTTTTTTATTTCAAAAACATTTATTTACCCCGCATCAACTTCTATGAGTTATTAGCGGGGGAGACAATACAATTTTATAGTAATAGTTACAATTTTACAATATCATAATATAAGAATAAAACGTATAAATAATTATAGCAGTTTTTCTAAATTTTTGATAGCCAAGGACTTCATTTTATTTTGATGAAAGTATACTTTTTAGGTTGGATCTTAATTTGTTAGTTTTTCTTGCTGTGTCATACATTTTGGACATTCCAGTAAGATGTGTTTCACTGTGATAACTGTGTGACAATTTTGACAGGTGGGTGCGGGTTCTTGTTTCATGAGGTGTTGGTGTGTTAAGTGTGTGTGTGCCCGATACGCAGTCTATTCAGTGTAACTTGGTCTCTTCTTTTGTAGGAAGTAGGGAGAACTGTTGTAACTTGTGGTTGGATTTCTTTTAATTTGTCATCTGTTTTATGCCAAATAGACTGCCATTGTTGATCTATCAACGTTTTTATTGTGGATTTGTGATCTATATGTGGATATTTTTCTAGCATAGGTGCATTGATAGTTGGATATTGACAAGCTAGGCGGTCAACTTCTTCATTCCCTGGTATTGCCATTATGTGACGGTACCCATATATATATATATGCTCTACAGGCCTTGTAGACCCAGGGCAGTTATTTTTCTCCATTCCTCTCTATTCTTAGCTTTCTGTTTCCAATTTCTTATTTTCAGTTTACCTATATCAGACATCACACTTTCAAACCATCTTTTTCTAGGCCGTCCTCTTCTTCTTTTGCCAATAAGAGTCCTGTAAAGAGCCATTTTTGTCATTCTTTCTTTGTTCAATCTTTCTACGTGTCCCAACCACCTTAACCTGTATGTTTTTATTCTCGATGTTATCCTTGCTTCTCCATATAACATGTCTATTTCTTCATTTGTTCTCCTCCTCCATCCTTCAGGTGTTTTTATTCCACCGAAGATTGCTCTCAGAATTTTTCGCTCCCAGCGCTCCAGCTTTTCTTCCTGTTTTTTTGTTAAAATCCATGTTTCACTTTCGTATGTTACAGTGGGTTTTATAATGGTATTATATATTCTTATCTTCATCTTTCTTGAATAGTATTTTGATTTCATCAGTGACTGGAGCATTCCAAATTTTCTGTTGCCTTTCGTGATTCTTGACTGTATTTCTTGTTCTTCGTGGGCATTGCTAGATATTAGTACTCCCAAATAAATAAATTCATGTACCCTTTGGAAACTGTAGTCCATTTCCCTTGTCGTTTTCACCATCAGATTCTCTCCGCTACTTCCAGTATCTCCAAGGACCATATATTTTGTTTTTTCTTGGTTAATTTGGAGTCCTAAAATTTTTGCTTGTTCTGCGAGATTTTTTGTAATTTTAGTGAGCTCTTTCTTTGATTTTGCCAATACTGTCAAGTCATCTGCATACGCAATGCACTGATGTTCGTTATTAAATATTGTACCATCTGTTTTTACTTTAGATCTTCTGATAATGGCTTCGAGTGCTAAGTTAAATAAAACAGTTGATAGCGGATCCCCTTGCCTTACACCATTTCCGACCCTGAAGACCGTTGATTTGTACCCATTCCAAGTTATTTTGTTACCAGTGTTCAAAAGAGTCATTTTTGTTAACCTGATCAATTTGCCTGGTACTCCTAACCATTTCATAGCTTCGAAGCTATGTAAAGATATAGTAAAGATATATTCTTACCATTTTGTTGTAATTCATACAGTTTTGTCCTAATTTGTTGTTGAATGGGCAACGATGTTTTATTTTTCAATGTCACTGATACTCAACTGAAACGGCACTAATACGGAAGTGATGTGTGTAAATAGTCCTTAAGAGATTCTTGAGGGAGAGAAAGATTGTTGCCAAATTTCCAAACAGCCACTGCGTCTTAATTGATTCTCTTTATTCCAGCTTTGTGTGAACATTTATTAGACAAGATTCCAAATAATTTTTATAAAATGGTGATTAAAGAAAGAATTTTTTATAATGAGATAAGTTAAACCTGGACATGTAGGTATTATAGACTAGTGCCGAAGCCTTCAAAAATAGTAAAAAATGAAAAAAAATGATAGTAAGATAAAACCAATTAGAAAAGGAGGGAAATATGATATAATTGAAGAAAATAATAAATTACGGGCGATCCGAATCCGAGAAGTGGGAGGGGGTGAGTTTTTAAGGGTAAAAAATGTTTTATTTCGATTTCCGTCAAAAATACAAGTCCTATGGAAAAAAGTTGAATGGCAAAGTTGTGAGTAATAAAAAGCTCTACAATTTTTGTATACACAATTTTCACACATAACCCGAACATTCATGTGAAAAACTCAAATAACCAAGTTTTTGCTTTTTTTATTTTTATCTTTTCCAAAAAAAGTATTTTTTTTACGAAATTCCGTGAAAACTTACCTTATTATGTCCCAAATACACTGTAATTTATTTGATTTGAAATATTATTTTTTTCACCCTATTTTGTCTTAATATAAAAAAAGCACCCTAATTATCAATCGAAAATTCTCGCGTCAAAATATCAGATTTTTTCAAAAAGTCGGTGGGCTTTTTGTTCGTTGAAATCTCTACTTTCTGATAGTCTGAAAAAAATATACATCTCTATGGTAAATGTTCTTAGAAAATGCAACTGAAAAAAACTCAAATTCGAAGTTTTTTTTTAATGACTATTGACAATTTTGAACTATTTATCAAAATTTACACTTCAATTACTCAAAAAACGTAAGATTCCATGTAACATTGATAGACGAAAAAATTGCAAATCGAAATACACTACTATAATTAACAAACAAATAAGTTATAATGAAATTAATATTTGATGACTTCTACAATATTTTGAAAAATTTGTAGAATTAACGTATATTAACGTTTTTAAAATTTTTATAATGTAATCAAAATGAACTATCTAAATTCAATAGTACGATTTACATGTATATTCACATTTTATGAGATTTTCTATGACATGAATGTGATTCGAAATTAATGAATAAACTTTTTAACTCGAAAAAATTGCAGCAATCATATTATTTCGATGAAATTGTACATAGTGATTTAAAAAAAAACTTCGAATTTGAGTTTTTTTTATTTTTGCATTTTCTGAGAACATTTACCATGGAGATGTATATTTTTTCCAGACTATCAGAAAGTAGAGATTTCAACGAACAAAAAGCCCACCGACTTTTTGAAAAAAGCTGATATTTTGACGCGAGAATTTTCGATTGAAAATTAGAGTGCTTTTTTGATATTAAGACAAAATAGGGTGAAATAAATAATATTTCACATCAAATAAATTACAGTGTATTTGGGACATAATAAGGTAAGTTTTCACGGAATTTCGTAAAAAAAATACTTTTTTTGGAAAGGATGAAAATAAAAAACCAAAAACTTGGTTATTTGAGTTTTTCACATAAATTTTGAGGTTATGTGTGAAAATTGTATATACAAAAGTTGTAGAGCTTTTTATTACTCACAACTTTGCCATTTAACTTTTTTCCATAGGACTTGTAGTTTTGACGGAAATCGAGATAAACCATTTTTCACCCTTAAAAACTCACCCCCTCCCTCTTCCCGAACTCAGATCGCCCGTAATTTATTTTTTTTTTCAATTATATCATATTTCCCTCCTTTTCTAATGGATTTTATCCTACTATTATTTTTTTTTGTTTCAAAAATTATCGACCCTGGTCTATTAGTGGACAATGTAGAAATTTAAAAATCGTGAAAAACGACTTTGGTGTAGGTGATTAATAATTTCCAATTTATCGTTTTGGTTAAAAACGAACGTCTTTTATTACAGGAAACCCATTCATTTCAAGTGTGTATAATAAAGGTATACAACAGAAATCAAATAAAATCCAAGAAAGCCACCAACTGTGTTTTCGTAGATCCGTTACATACGTGAAAATATAAACAAAGCTACGACATAAAACTTTATATAGAGATGAAGAAAGAACAATTCGAGAGACATTCAAATTAATTTAGATGGTTTCAACGTCATTAAAATATACACTGCGTTATTTATAAGATGCGACATAGTACAAACGCGAGCTAACTCTTTTGCAAAATAGCGTCCATAAAAAATAATAACAGATCTGGAAAGGTCGTTGAAAAATAAGTTCAAATGCACTTTTAATTTTCTTAAGCTCGTTCTAGTTTAATAAAAAAATGGATAGTTATGTTTAAAAAGGTCGAACACCATTTTCATACCACTTTCGAATACTTACAAGTGCTTAGGACATAGCCAGCAGGTTTAGGGACACGGGAAATTAAAAAGTTAAATTGTGAAAAAAGAACTAAAAACAAA
>CAJUYI010001248.1:89-29595 GCA_910591695.1 Galerucella pusilla
AAAATTCTCGGAGAGGACGTCTACGTCCAGGTTGGGGCGCACCAGGTATGCGGGGGGTGTTCGCCGATGCCATATTTGAATTCAGCGACCCAAAAAACCCCTCGGGCGCCAAGTGTTTTTCCTTCCCGCACGAATTATGGGAGTGTTCCACGGAGATGACGTTCGTCGGCGTTCCAGAGTCCCAGGTGGTCAGGGTGTCAATTTGAACATCATAATCGTGATCAGCGACCTCGAAAACCCCCGAGTACCCATTCTGGGCCAGTTCTGAGCGGGCGTCTCAAAAAATGCATTTTTCGAATGCATTTTTGGCTGCAACAATGCAATTTCTGATTTTGGACAAATGAAAACTAGGTAACTTTTTTACAAATAATTTTTGCAAGAGAATGCCGAAAACCGCATTCCGATCGGTGCTGCCCGAAAAAAATTTTTTTTCGCGTATAATGACGCGACTACTATCGGTGGTTAATATTCTAGGTCAATAATGGACTAATTCAAATATTTTGAGAATTCAGGGATAGTAGTTCAACAAAAACTTGTGCGACATAATTTTGTATACCCAGGTTATTGTCTTCAACATATTTGTTGCTTGAAATTACCTATCAAGATAAAATTATTTGAATAAAAATACCATTAGCTCAAAATTCGCGCTCAACCAAAAATGACTGATGACATAAAGAGTACGTTCGTAATATATCGAAAACTGACAGTGTACTTGTCAGTCAGACGACGGAGTAAGCGCTTCTTGTGGTGAGTTTGTGAATTATTTTCAGTTTTTGTCTTAAATTTGGCTAGTAGTGGTAAACATTGAATACACACCATGGTGGTGGAGACATTTATAAACCTCGCACCTTATTCCGCCTGGTCAATAATAATAGCTTCACCACTCAACCCATTGGAAACTCAATCCATTGATATAAGTAGACCAGTCGATTTCTGGCCCATTGTTGAATTCAAAACATTATTAAATTCTTCTTTCTTGATAAAAATATTGGTAATACAAGCTCAGAAATTTAATATTCCTCAAAGATAATGTAATTTCTAAAAGGCTCGATGTAATCCCGGTGAGTCATATTGACTGCAATCGATGTAATAGTTATAAGTTCATCATCCATGGCAACCAATACTCAATACATTTGTGATAATCAATAAAACTATTGTCGAACTAAGTATCCTTCTATTCAATTATTAATCATGTTAAATTCAGAATACCAAAACGATTTTCCGTTTACGGTAGTGCTGGAAATTGTGGAAAGAACATAATTATAATGGATATTTAATGGAAAACAAATTATTTCGAAAAAAAATTCATTTCAATACTAATTTCCACCATTAAATATTATACAAACAGTGTTTCAAGTTGAAAAATGTACCTACGAAAAGAATTCAGAAATTGTGTTGAAAATTATCAAGAAATTTGAATTAAAAAGCTGTTGTCTGGATAAGTTTTCATGGTAATTTGACCACAAACCTTTGAAAACGCCTTTCAAAACTAAACCAGGCTAAAATTTCTTTTGGAAACAAGGGAGGGGGCCAACTAGAACATTGTGCTCCTGGCCAGGGCTCTTGTGGCCTCATTGATGACTAAAATCTTGTACCATAAGTTAAATGCCCCATCAAAGTTGGTAGTACTCCTTTATTCACTAACAATATTCAACCTGTAACTGAAGAAACCTGCGAAAGCCCTAACAGACCTTGCAATTCATAGAAGTAACGGTTCCAATTAGCTAAATTGTTCCCAGTTGTCCAGAGTTTTTGACGAGTTTGTATTTTCTGACATGCTTCTCCCGATAACAAGTGAAGTACTAAGGATTGGACAGCGAGCAGCCGAGTAGGAAGGACGTGTCTTGAATACTCAGAAGCAAGCGAAGCGGATTTTGAGAAAGCGATCGGACGGAGGTTGATTTTTATCAGCCGAACCGGCGAAAGCTAATCAGAAGACGAAAACAACGTTTTAAACGTTTTCTATTTATGAAAGTCTTGAACATTTTTTTTATTTTTCAAGTCCGGATTTGATAGATGTTTTAGGACCTGTGGAGGACAGGAACTATTAAGATGCCACCCAAAAAGAAGAACGACAGCCGTGCTAGCAGCCAAGCTAGCAACAGGACAAGGAAGACAATGGAAACAACATCGGACAGCGAGGACAACGAGGCAACAAGAGCCACGATGAAGAACGCAGAAATGGTGGCGCGAGAAAGCACAAAGAAAGCGGAAGAAGTCACGAAAATGCTGACGGACATGGAAATAAGGAAGACACTCCAAGAAGAAAGGGATCTAGCCGAAAAAGAAACAGTAGAAGCGAAAAAAGCCGCAGAAGAGATGAAGAAAACCATCCAGCGCATGGAAGAGGAGATGACAGGCCTAAGAAAAGCCATGGAAAACATGGCAAAGGCGATGCAAGAGGAGAAGAGAAGCCGAAGCCGCTCAGAAAGCGTCCGCAGAAAGACGCAGAGGACAGAGTCCCCAAGAAAAGACGAAGAGAGTGAAGAAGAGGAGATGGATTTCACGGAAGCCGAAATTTACCGGCTGAGGACGCACTCTGTCGCAAACACACACAACGGAAGACCGCCGAACTAAAAACCACCGAGGTAACACGGCCAAAGAGAAGACGGCTCGCCCCCAGCTGCTAGGGACGAGCTGTGTACGCCGAAACGCGAACTACGATAATGAGACCCATCGGATAAGATGGGGGGAAGTGGTGGAAGTCCTCCCCGGAGATGTACGTCGCTTGGGTAGGACGGGCTCATCTAGGTTGTGTGTGTGAAGTACTAGTAGTTGAATTACATTTTAATTCAATATTCTAGTGAAAGCTATTTTTATTTAAGAATCACCAGCTATTGATAATCTAAATGTGTTTGCAAAACCGGATAATATGTAGGAGAAATTAATGGCAATGTCGTGAAACAGACATTCATGATTGATATTGGCAACGGAGGTAAAGAGAGTAGCTATTGTGTGACAGCTCAAGCGTCACCGAGTTCTAATGACTCAGGCTCAAGTTTACATAAGCTAATTGGTCTTTCTCAAAATGAATAATTCTACTTCGTGGAAAGAGAGAAACGAATTCTAAAGTAAATTTATTAAGCGAGTACATAGAGAAAAATCTGCAGGTTGAGAAATATTTGAGTATTTGGTTTTCAAGGGAGATTTTTTCTGCTAATTAATTTTAAAATGGCAGATTAGACGGATTATGTTTCTTAACACAAGAAGTTGAATTTAAGAGCAAATATTCCGATTATGGACAGGCACGATTATGTAAAATCTTCTTACACCACAAATTTCACTTCAAATTAAACTATAATTTGAAAATATTTTGAAATATACAGGGTGTTCAAATAAAGTGTGGCGTATCAAAGTTTTATTTTTTCTCATGGAACACCCTATATTTTATTGCATTTTCTGATTGCCCCTAAAAAATATGATACTCTTTCATAATGGTTACCTATACCTAAATACAGAGGGATCCGAGTTATGCTGACTTTTTTAAAAATGTGAATATTTCGAAAAAAATTAATAACTCATTGCTATAACAAATTCTAGCAAATTTTCTCTTACATCTAAATAGTTGAACATTCGTTGAATGTATTTCACGAATGAGTACTAAATATCTCTTTACAGGGTGTTCAGAATTTTCAGTTCCATTATTAGATCATTCAATGTGCAGTATCAGGCTTATTTCAAATGGAACACCCTGTATTTTGATAATTAAATATATTCAAGAATGTCCTCTTTCAAATGTTATAGGGTGCCCTATACCTAGGTATTATACTTTTCGTGTAATTTACAATTTTCTTAAATTTTATGCTAAGTCGATTTTAAAACATCTGCAATTCTCTCTAAATTTCAAACTAATTATCTTGGCATAGTTGTTGTAAGAAACTGAATAGATCACGTTTTAAGCCTCCAGAAAATATAGTATTCTGCTATCCTATACTAAGTGGTTAAAAAGATATAGCCACTCTCACAGAAAAAACACTATCCACTTGGAGACATTTTATGAAATAACAAAAAACAAACTACATATTTAGAAGAGAAAATTTGTTAGAATTTGTTATACAGGGTGGGGCAATCTTCTGACATCGGAGGATTACATCGTTGTGGTGATAGATAGAACTTTATAGTTTTGTGTGAGCTAATACAGTTACTGAGAGCACATTTTGAAAATACTTTCGATTCTACAGGGTAGTCCAAAACCACGTAGCAGCACAAACTTACATTTTTTTAAATAGAACGTACTATATTTTGTTCAAGAATCGAAAAGATCTCACCGAGAGCGTTACAAAAAAAAAGACCTCCTCTTTAACACTCTGCAGAACAGTAAATTAAAATAAATCAACAGGTCTTTGTGTTCAAATGTCATACACACATCATTGGCTGTGCTCAGTATTAATTACTTTTTTCATCTGTGGCTTCTTTAATACAGGGTGAAACAAAATGCAAATCAAGCAATATCTCAAAATTTTTAGATGAATCACCCTATAAGTCTTTTTACAATTTGTTAGTACAATTAATAAACTTTCAAACGATGTAGTAAACTTAGGGCATCAGTTAATGGAAAATCGTAGATATTTTATGATAATGGTCAGAAACAATTATTTTACATACACAAATTAAATGGTATTCAATTTTTACATGCAACATCTTGTGAATTTTAACATTTCTAAGACATACATTCTAATCGTAATTTTGGATGCATCTAAAATATCTTTGACTTCTACTCTTACCATTAGAGGAAGGAAATAAGGAATTATGTTGGAAGAAATATTTATGTTTACTGTAAGTATGCTAATGTCATTATAGTAGGTACTAATAAATATAAAAGCAGTTTGTAGTCTGTACGAAATAATTACTCAAGCCACCACAAACAGTATATCTTAGTTATGTAAAATGCAAGCTTGTAATTAATTTTCCAACTTTTTCTATTTTTGAAAAACTAACAATTATGGAAACCAACATTATAAGAACACTCACATTTACATAAATAAACATTGACATTCTATAAAAAGTATAGTAGTTTATGCTAAGTGTTCAAAATGGCGATCATTTACTTCCATACAATTCTTTTCAAAAACGAGGATCTTAATATGAAATTTTTGGTAATTCCAGGTAGGTACCTACGGTATCAGCAAACATTTCATTTCATTGATTAGATATTGTAGATGCATCCAAAATTACGATTAAAATATATGCCTAAGAAATGTTGAAATTTACAAGAGGTTGCATGTAAAAATTTAATACCATTTAATTTGTGTATGTAAAATACTTGCTTTGACCATTATCATAAAATATCTACGATTTTCCATTAACTAATGCCCTAAGTTTACTACATCGTTTGAAAGTTTATTAATTATACTAACAAATTGTGAAAAGACTTATAGGGTGATTCATTTAAAAATTTTGAGATATTGCTTGATTTGCGTTTTGTTTCACCCTGTATTAAAGAAGCCACCGATGAAAAAAGTAATTATTACTGAGCACAGCCAATGATGTGTGTATGACATTTGAACACAAAGACCTGTTGGTTTATTTTAATTTACTGTTCTGCAGAGTGTTAAAGAGGAGGTCTTTTTTGCTAATAATTATTATTTAGTATTTAGGCATTATGAAGAAGTATTATATTTTTTAGTGGCAATCAGAAAATGCAATAAAGTAAAGGGTGTTCCATGAGAAAAATGTAACTTTGATACGCTCCACTTTATTGCAAATATTTTCAAATTACAGTTTAAGCTGGACTAAAATTTGTGGTATAAAAAGATTTTCAAAAAATTTATATTTTCTTCGATATTTGTCCGGTCCCGGACTTTTGCCGAACTCTGTATAACTGAACTAGTATACAGATGAATCTTGATGCTATCCATTTTGAAATGGCACAGTTAGCTCCAGATGGATGAGTTCATTATAGTACTGTCAAAAAAGTCAGTCCGTTGTATAGCTCAGCAATTTTTTCGATTGTCGCTGACAGTTCGCCGTGTTGGAAATAAAAAGATCCTCCAGAATCTGGGACTCGAGCAATAAATAAAACTGCAGGACACAAAGTCGCAGAGATAGGACTTTTTAAAGAGATGCATGTGATATTATAAGATATAAGGACCGTATGTGAAGCTGACCAAATCCGAAAGATACAGTGTGGAAACCACTTATGGAATAAAATTCTTTGTGTCATATTTGAGAAAATTATAAAAAATGCCGAGACAAGTCAACATTTGAATTGAGTTGTGCGTTATGTAAACATAAATGTAAATGTTCAGGGTGATTCACGCAAGTATGCCATAGTCAGTGCTGTTTTTTTTTTTAATGAAACACCCTGTATATTTGCATATTTTTGGAATACTCTTAATGAACAAATTCAAACAAACCAAATAATGTATGGTGAAATTTTTATTTTACAGTTATTAAACACATACATAAAATACCTGATGTATTTGATTTTAATACATTAAAATAAATGCTCAAAATGTTCTCCACCTAGTTGTTGGCAATAGCACAGTCTCCTATAGAGCTCATCCTTAACTTTGTTTAAAGTTTGAAGTGAAATATTCCGTATTTCTGTAGTTATCCTGTCTTTGAGGTCTACAATGCTAGTTGGTTGTATTGCATATACTTTGTTCTTGGGAAAAAAACAGAAAAAAATCTAACGGGGTAAGGTCTGGTGATCTAGCTGGCCACTCTTCGTCCAATCCATTTATTGGGGAAGATTTCATCTAAGTATGTTTTTGTAATATTTCCTTCTATAAATAAAGGTACAATAATATGGTCGCCTATGATACCGGCCCAAACGTTCACCTCTTGAGGGTACTGAGTATGTGTCTCACGCATCCAATTAGGATTCTCTGCTGACCAATATCTACAGTTCTGTCGGTTTACCTCCCCATTCAATGTGAATGTTGATTCGTCAGAAAAAAGAATGGTACCAAGAGCTATCTCATTTCTGTTCAGCTTATTCATCAATCTTTCGCAGAAATCCATTCTACGATCTGGATCGTCTTCTGTTAACTCCTGCACAAAAGTTGATTTGTAGGGATGAAGTTTTTCTTTATGGAGATATCTTAGAACAGTTGTATGACTAACATTATTTTCACGGGCAATTTGACGTGTACTTGAAGTTGGATTCTCTTCGACACTTAACAAAATATCCACTTTCACATCATCTTCAACGAAGTGTGGTTTTCTTTTCAATGGTTTGACATGTCCAAGTTCTCTGAATTGTGCATGAATTTTAGACACAGTACTTTGTGAAATATCAGGCAATTCGGAATACCTGTGATTAAATAAGTTTGCCACTTCAACTTGACTTCTGCCGTACCCGATCATCATTAAAATCTCAATTCGGTGAGTCTCAGTTAAATATTCCATTGTTATGTCGACAAGGAAGAGTGTTTGACAAAGATTTTACTTTTTCAGTATTAACTGTCAACACATCAACAACTGACAGAATAGAAAAACAATCCACCTTATTTACCGATTTAAAACAATCCACATTATTTACCGATTTTGTTCAATTTTTTTTTCCTTTTTAGGCAATTTTTAGGTATTTATGATAAAATTCATGGGCGTAGCAGGTTTTGATAAATATACAAATACGTCTAATAATTAGTTAGTTCAGATTTTTGATAAATCCATATTTAGCTAATTTAAAAAAGTACCAATATTTCAAGTTTAATAAATTATTAATCTTAAAATTTCACCCAGTATAATTCATAATTGACCATTCATTATTTAGTTTGTTGAAATCGGTTCATTAAGAGGATTTCAAAAAAAAAATGCAAATATACAGGGTGTTTCATTAAAAAAAAAACACCGACTATGACATACTTGCGTGAATCACCCTGTACATTTAAATACATGTTTACATAACGCACAACTCAATTCAAAAGTTGACGCGTCTCGGCTTTTTTTATCATTTTTTAAAATAATGACATAAATAATTTTATTCCATAAGTGGTTTCCACACTGTATAACATAGCGTAGTTCAAAGATTATGGCGTAGTCTTCAAATTCTACTTGAAACTTTTTTTTGTATCTGCATTTTTCACAAAAATACATACGATTTTCCACGTGAACCTTCATTGAACCTTATTTTTTTTGACCCCACTTCATTTTTATTATTGTTTTAATAACAGACTCTATTTTTAATATAATTTGTTGAAATTTTTGTTGTTAATATTTTATTATCGTTGTTGTTGTTGAGCAATGCTCGAGGATTATCCACAATCAGTGAAAAGCAACGTCAAAAATTACATGAAAATGTATGAAAAGTTTGTGAAAAAGGCAAGAAAGCAATTTTATTTTTCCTGAGGAAATTTTTTGGTCTTTTGTATCACATTATTGGGAAACGAATTAAAAAATGAACCAAAAGATTAAAGAGACTCGAATGAAATTACATTATACCGAAAAAAAAAATCTTTGCCGTTTCTGCTGATAGCAATTATTTCCCCTTCTTTCGTCCGCATCATCTCATCCGTTAGTCCTTATTCCCCACATCCTTATCCTTATAAAGCAAGCACATTCAAACACAATGCACTCGACAAAGCTTGCGATTCGTTCGCGTATACATTTTAAACTTGTTCAGACGATTTCCCTGGAGAAAAACAATCCAATCCGAACCACAGGCGGATCTCGACGATTCACTGGAATATAATGAAAAAAGGGACAATAAATTTTAAAATCGACGACGGGCAATTGAAAAATTCATTGACCAAAACAAAACAGAGGAATTGTGAATGAGATACAGAACTGTATAGAATTAGACACAAATTTATTCAGTAGAAAATTTTTTACTGACTACTGGGTACAGTAGCGGTGTCAGGGGTAGGGCGCCGCCCTCGGCCCTTTATATCCACTTAATTTTTGAGCGAGACCTATTTATCAGAATGACAATATTTGATTATTGAAGGTTTTCTTGAATTTTTGGTCAAATATCAATCAACTTCGGGTTTTTCCATTTTTGACAACAATTTGGATACAGCAAAATTTACTACTCCAATTAGGATGCAAAGTTGACTTAAAAAAAGCTAACAATTTTCAGGCAGAAATGATTTGATAAAAAATTTTGGTATCTACATTTTTTATTTAAAACTTTCTCCCATATTCTCGTGTATTCCATACAGGGGAAGATGAAACAATACTCTTTCGTATGCCATATTCAAAACTCGCTGACAAACGATACGAGGGTGGAAAAAATTGGAAAATAAGAATTTTCAAAAAAACACTACATCATTCTTTTTATTACTGTAATGCCATATATCGATGTCTCGCGTTTAAATTCCATACAGAGGTTGATGATATGATAGTCTTTCGTATTCCATATTCAAAATTCACTGACAAACGATACGAGGGTGGGAAAAATTGAAAAATAAGGAGTTTCAAAAAAAACTACAACATTCTTTTTATTACTGTAATGCCATATATCGATGTCTCGCGTTAAAATTCTAGAGAGAGGTTGATAATATGATAGTCTTTCGTATTCCATATTCCAAATTTGCTGACAAACGATACGAGGGTGTAAAAAATTGGAAAATAAGAGTTTTCAAAAAAAAACTACATCATTCTTTTTATTACTGTAATGCCATATATCGATGTCTCGCGTTTAAATTCCATACAGAGGTTGATAATATGATAGTCTTCCGTATTCCATATTCAAAATTCGCTGACAAACGATACAAGGGTGGAAAAAATTGAAAAATAAGAATTTTCAAAAAAAACTACATCATTATTTTCATTACTGTAATGCCATAATATATATCGATGTCCCGCGTTCAAATTTAAGTGGTATTATGTGAGATTAGGTTTCCCAAAATAACCAACTACTCACATTATGATGAATGTTGCCTTGATAAAAATAATAATTCTAAAATTATGATGCACTTTACTTCTATACACTGAAGTAATAATGACATATTACCTATATTATGAAAGTTTGAAATATACTCTCTCATTGTCCGCTCTACTTAAAACATCAAATTCATTGCAAATTATATGCTGTGGAACTTCACGGATAATGATAAAACTTACAGGCTGTAACAAAATAATTGGCAGTTGCTTGTTATTTGTTACTTTGTGAGTTACCTTTAATAACGTGAATCTTCAGAAAAATAAAAAGATCCAACTTCAAAAATAGTTATTCGTATCTTAAAACCGCAGTTAAAACATGTCTAATAAAAACATTGAAATTTATAATAATCACGAGCCCATCTTGCTAAGACTTTTCTACCAGTTTCCTTCAGGAATTAAAATTCCTGCTTAGTAACGTAAATAAATTGTTTCTATTGAAAATTTCCACCCCCACTTTATAATTACGCCACTGTCCATACCATGAAGGTCCTGTAAGGACAACTTAACCGTTGTTCCATTGTTTTGACGACAGACTTGCCAATTGCTTGCACTGATGTCGTAATACGACGGATGCATGAGTACTCCCTTGTTTTTTTATGTTTTTAGTTACTTAAAACAAAGAAAATGTACACGAATCCGTGTTTGCCAAAGAAGCCCTCAGCAATTGTGACGTTATGTTTATAGTTTGTTTTAATAGTCTAAAACAGAACATGCAAGGCGCGAAAGAAATTTCTAAGCCCCTTTTTGTAATCACATTATAAAAATGGGTTATATACTTTTTGCATTATAAGTAGCTATGCATATTTTATGATTTTTAACAGTTTTTATTAATTTTTAATAGAATATAAACATTCTGGATGGGTTTATATGTGAAAAGCAGTATTTTCAAAAAGATATTGTTAAAGAAAACTTATATAATCTCAAAAATAAACTTTGAAGTAGCGAAACGTGCTGATATCATTTTCATACAGAATTCGGAAAAGTCCGGGACAAATATCGAAGAAAATATAAGTTTTCTCAAAAATCTTTTTACACCACAAATTTCACTCCAACTTAAACTATAATTTGATAATATTTTGAAATATAGAGGTTGTTCCAATAAAGTGTGGCGTATCAAAGTTATATTTGTTCTTATGGAACACCCTATATTTCATTGCATTTTTTGATTGCCCATAAAAAATATAATACTCCTTCATAATGGTTCCCTATACCTAAATACAGAGGGTTCCGAGTTATGCTGACTTTTTTTTAAAATGTGAACATTTCGGAAAAAATTAATAACTCATTGATATAACAAATTCTGGCAAATTTTTTCTCACATTTAAATAGTCGTCTTTCGAATAGTGAGAGGGTGTCCTATACCTAGATATTTTATTATACTTTTCGCGCAATTTACAATTTTCTTAAATTTTATGCTCAATTGATTTTAAATCATCTGCAATTCTCTCTAAATTTCAAACTTATGATCTTGGCATGTAAGAAACTGAATGGATCACGTTTTAAGCCTCCAAAAAATCCTATACCGAGTGGTTAAAAAGATATAGTCACCCTCACAGAAAAATCACTATCCACTTAAAGACATTTTATAAAATAACAAAAAACAGAAAAGTTTCACACAATACGAATGTTATGTTGAAGATTGGCTTAATTATCATTATTTAGACCTTTAAAATACAACATGAAGGAAACCGGAACTAACAATTAAAAGTTTTTTGTTATTTCATAAAATGCCCAAGTGGATAGTGATTTTTCTGTGAGAGTGGCTATATCTTTTCAACCACTCGGTATAGGATAGCAAAACCCTTTATTTTCTGGAGGCTTAAAGCGTGATCTATTTAGTTTCATATAACAACTATGCCAAGATCATTATTTTGACATTTAGAGAGAATTGCAGATGTTTTAAAATCTATTTAGCATAAAATTTAAGAAAATTGTAAATTGCACGAAAGGTATAATACCTATGTATAGGACACCCTTATACCATTCGAAAGAAGACATTTTTTCGAATGTGATGAATTATTAAAATACAGGGTGTTCCGTTTGAAATAAGCCTGATACTGCACATTGAATGATCTAATAATGAAACTGAAAATTCTGAACACCCTGTAAAGAGGAATTTGGTACTCAATCGTGGAATACATTCAACGAATGTCCAACTATTCAGTTGTGAGAGAAAATTTGCTAGAATTTGTTATATCAAAAAGTTAGTAATTTTTTTTGAAATGTTCACATTTTCAAAAAAGTCAGCATAACTCATCGGAACCCTCTGCATTTAGGTATAGGGAACCATTAAGAAGGAGTATTATATTTTTTAGGAGCAATCAGAAAATGCAAAACAAGGAAAAATATAACTTTGATACGCCACACGTTTTTTATTTCAAAATATGTTCAAATTATAGTTTAAGTTGGGGTAAAATTTGTGGTATGAAAAGACTTTTCAAAAAATTTATATTTTCTTCGATATTTGTTCGGTCCCGGACTTTTACCAAACTCTGTATTTAAATTTAAGTTCAATAATTCACCTAAAATTTATCTGTTGGTGGCAGACCCTAATTGTAATTCTGTTATTTCCAATAAATTCACTCAAAAAGCTATTTTTATTTTATTATTTGTATAGAGCTGTAGAAAAAATATTGTATACAACATATCTATAAAGTCTCATGGAACATTACAAATTTTTAAAACTGACAAAGCAAACATCAACGAACGGCATTCGATCTACATCAATTTAACCATAATTTCCACTAAATTGTCCGTTAAATCATCAAAGGTCACGATAATCACATGACTAATTTTGTTCATAATAAATAAAAGTTTTTTCAACCACACATTCCCGATATACAAAACTTTCGATTTACTAGAAATAACACAGTCTTCAAAACTATAATTTGTTACTCATCGAGGTTTTTTGTCCAATAAAAAAGCGAGTCAACTTCCGATAAACCAAGTTAAGGTAGCAAAAGCAGGTGTATTTTAATAGTTTAACTTACAGCATATAAAAAACTTCAATAATATTTTATTTTTAAATACCAACAAATAGAAAATAGCAGGGACGTACGTAAAATATTATTAAATAAACTAGGAACACACACAGAAATACAATAAATTTATCCTTAAACCTTATCCTGGTTGGGGTATTAAGACAGAGTTAATTGTTCCACCCCTTAGTACTCAATTCATCCATAGGTATGTAATTTATCGGATTCATAAACTACATTTGCAGCATTAGGAGTGAATTAATAACTTAGGTGAATAGGTACCCATTATACAGGGTGTGTTCAAATGACACTCACAACGTTTGCATGTAGATACCTCTCGTAAAATTGGACAAAATTATATAAGGATTGAGGGGTCCAGCTTTTTTACTTTTCGAAATACAGGTTGTTAAAGTTTTGAAAAATTAAATGTTTTAATTTGATAACATTAAAATGGATGAATAAATTTAATTGATATTTGGCAGGTTGTTTTTACATGTAACAGGGCATACTTTGATGAAAAAGCCTGTATCAATACTTGATCCAGTGGTGTACTTTCCCCTCTTATATTTTACGCCACTGGCATTTGACGCTATTTTTATTTTATTTTGTATACCTCAATGGTTTTCACGTGAAAAACGCATAACCTTTGCATCCAAAAATTTGTAGTTGTCAATATTTCTGCGTAAGAACTGGAAGAGGGAAAGTGACATATTCTCCCAAATGTACACCACTGGATCAAGAATTGATTCATGTTTTTCCATTAAAATATGACCTGCTACATTTAAAAACAGCCTGCCAATTATCAAATATATTTATTCACCCATTTCAAAGTTATAAAATTAAAACTTTTAATTTTGAATACAACACCCCGTATTTCGGAAAGTAAATAGGCTGGATCCCTTAATCATAATATCATTTTGTCAAATTTCACGAGATGTATTTACATGCAAACGTTGTGTCATTTGAAAACACCCTGTATAACTGTCTGATATGTTATCCTAGGTTGCATATGGAAATGAAGAATAAATTTGTTAATTTATATCAATTTCTATAAATTTTCTCACGACGATGCAAATATAATTTGTGAAACAAGTGAGATTTTTATTACAATGTTTGTAAAAACGGTAGAATCCAGTCCATTTATTTAGAACTAAAACTAATTTATTCAAAATGAAAAAAACCTTTCATACAAAATGGTCAAAGAATAATATATTAGTCTTCTTTTGAACCCTAAAATAATTCAACTTGTACTCGTCGTGGTCACAAACTAAATTATACCTTAATAAATATACCCATAGGCCTCATTTTTGCATGTAGGTATCTAAATTGTCAAAGGTAGTAGGTTTTGCATAAGTACACCTATCTCTACATTTTTTTCTTTACATAAATCAAAAATCCAATTGAAGCAGATAGGTATAATTACGATGACCAAAAATGATAATCAATTTATAATATTATTCAACTTACCAAAAATCCCCAAGTACATGACTAATTCATCAAGAACAAAATCGCATTTTTGGGTAATTCGCTACCCAACACACGAACGAAAGTCTTCAATTGTGCTTTTCCACGTTTCCAATTTTATTTTTAATTATTAATAATATTAAATAGTTAGTAAACCGACATACATCACCGCTTACCGTACACGTACACAAAATTTTTTTGCTACTAACTCGAATTCAAGGTATCATGAAAACTATACTTGAACAGAAACAGCCTAAAAAACGCGAAGCCCAGCATAGCACACACTTTACTTAGGTGTGTTTATATCGTGACTTTACTTAGTGGGCTATGACTATAACATGTACAGACTAATACACTTTCGTGTCTAATCGAGGTCTATAGATCAAGTGTCACACTTTGAACACCTTCTAGAGCAGTTTGGATAGATTGAGAATTGAGATCATAGAGCGCAGTCCATAGATAAGAAATAGGTGTACCAAGGAGTGAATATGCTTTGCTAGATTTATTATTCTTTGAGCAGAAATCTGCTCTTATATTATTTGTTTACATGCTTCACTATAATTTCGATGAAAAATGTTTGGTCAACAGAACTATAAAGTTTTCTGTTACTTTTAGTAAATTGTTCGTTAATTGTCAATATACACTTACAAGTACTTCATATACGCAAATTGTACCTAATTAATAACATTACTGTCATTGTTAGTTGTTTGCTCAATACATCAGAATTCAATTATTCAGTTATATATTGTTCTCAGTAGAATTTGTATTAGGGCATTCTATGGTCTAGATAGAATAATGCATCTCTAATCAGTGCTAGACTCGCCCATTTGTCAATCAAGTAGATTCCTATTATACCTGTAATATTGGCAAATCGGATAATCAACAACTGAAAGAGTATCTCAAATAACATTTGAGATAACGTTAGCATCAGATATTTTTTAAGAAACTCCCCACTTTTTCAATTTAAGCATTTCCTTTGCTGTCTTGACACTATTGACACGAATTGCTTTTAATTGATACAGGGTGGACAAAATACCAAAGTATTATTTACAAAATAATTAATAAAGAATGAAAACATGTGTGAAATTTTTGGTGGTAGTGTAAAAGCTTGGCTGATCCGATATTTAATTTTTAATTATAACTTCGGAAGATTTCCAAATTTGAATAAACTCCCAATACACGTAGATAGTTACATAGTCAATGTACATCGAGTGGTAGAAAAATATTTGTGCTGCAAATTTATATAGTAGAGAATTTTTAGAAGCATTTCCATGTCCTCGTTGGATACAACATCGTCAAAATGTATTTTCACGCTGAACAAACAAATGGAAAAAATACACATAAACTCGGTCGTCTGTTATCGATTATAGCACGTCGATATTTATTAATTATTAAAAATTTAGCGTTACTTTGGAACGTTTTATTAAATAAATAATATCTTCTGTTGATTATTAGTAGATATAACCCGTTTTTCTTTTCACTTTTTATCAATTAGATTCTTACTAGGTTAAGCAATATTAGCCGAAAAACAAAATTTGTAAATTTATATTTATTATTTTTCTGGAGTTGCAACAAAGCCTTTATGTATAATTCTTCTTCTGTTTGCGTCTGTGTGTCACTGAACTGGTCCTATGTATGTATGTATTTTAGTTCCTTTAGTCCTATTTCCAGGAGGAATTTTAGGATGTCTGCAGGCTTCAACTTAGGTAAATGTTCCTCCTCTATCCAGTAATCTTCCAGGTACTGTGCTCTGAGCCGTCTGTGTACCATCGAATGGCATTCTTTCCAAATCTGGTAATGGTATTTGGATCCCATTCCTTCTTGTTGCTTAATTCTGTAACGAATTTCTTTGAAAAGTTATAATTTTTCATCATACTGTCTTGCGGCATGTCCCAGATTGTCTGATTTCTAAGAAGTGAGTAGGTAGTTTTTTTTTAATGATTCCCTCCCTACCTAGTCTGTATCTTGTTCTTTCTGCAACGCTTTCCACCACCATATGTGGGGGGTGAGGTTGTGAATCACTTCCATGGCTGCCGTTGGGCATGTTCTCATTGCTCCTGTAATGCATATACAGGCCAGGCTTTGAATTTCGGAGAGGTTTTCTCTCGTCGTCAATAGGCTAGTTCTACTACTCCACGCAATGGCTCCATAAGTGATGATTGGTCTCACTATGGCAGTGTTCATCCAGCTTAGTATTTTTGGGTTACAACCCCAGTTTTTTCAAGAAAAATTTCTGCACACCATTAGAGCCATTTTTGCCTCGTATGTAATCTCCTTTTCGTGTTTATTCCACAGGAGTTTACTGTCTAGAGTTAAACCTAGATAAGTACTTGACTTCAATCTCGTTCCCATCAAGTTTTATGGTTTTGAGGTTGAGTTTTCTTTTCTTAGTGAAGGCTATCAAGATGGTTTTAGTGGGGTTGAGAACTGGTCCTAAGCGACTTGACCGATTTTAATGATATTTTTTGTATGTGTGACTAAGTAACTGGATGATTTAGATTCACAATTGGTCCCAGTAGGAGGCGCTGCAATTGGATTCTTATTGAGCTTCTCCTCTTAAACAGTTGGTCCGATTTTGATGACATTTTTTGTGTGTGTTTTAATAAGGGGGCAACCATTAGTTACGTGAGGCATTGTTGGGGATATTTTAGTGATATTCGGTTGGATCCTTTCCCTTTTAAACTTTGAAAAACTATATTATTACTTAATAGAGCTCGGTGTTGAATTTACTTATGCAATTAATTAAATTTAACAAACAGCCCTGCAAGTAGATACGTTTTCACATAAATATATCGTGAACCTAATTTGCTATAACGCATGACATTTGAATTGAAACTAGACCTTCGTCAATTATCTCTATATCAACCTAGTGAACGTATTATTTGCTCGACTTAATGGTCTCTATCCTTAAAATTCTCCATAGGAAACAAAAAACAACCAGTGAATTAACGACGAACAATATGAAAAGTAGGATCGTGCAATTCACGCGTCGTTAGCCAACCGTTAATGCAAGAGGCCAACCCAGACGGATGGGTATGGTTTAGATGGGTTATCTAATGGGTGTATGGACCGGAAGTTAATGGATTTAATTGAATTGCTACCGTCGACTTCATTGTTATAGTTGATGGGTTTTATTTTCATTGAAACTTCAACTATACTCTGGTTGATGTAACTAACCTAAAAATACATTGCGGGATTTGAGGATCGATGAATAAATGGTTAATCTTTACAATTTAGAATTATTGCAGTCTCGACTATAATAGTCAGTTTTTTGTCCTTGGTACGTAGATGAGTATTAACAGGATCCCAATTTTTTTTTAAATATTGTTTGTTCATTTCACTGAACTTGTGTCAAACTTACTTATAATCATAAAGACTCCATGTATGCAAATAAATTATGAAAATTAGAGGTCTGTACCATAGATAACATGTCTGTACCAGCCAATCACAAACCTTGAAAGCAGATGGATGTTTTTTTGACTCATGGTGTTCGAAAAAACCAAGGTGCTTAACGAATAAAAGAATCTAAATTTAACCATAATATGTTCAAATGTAATATTTATTGAATTTGAGGTTTGCAAATTTGAAATTGTTACTGCTAAAATGCAATTTGGCTTTACCTATGTATTTAACATAAATTATATTTTTTTGAAAAAAAAATAGTACTTATTACTCGAAGAAGGCTTCATTATTTTTGTTTCCCTCAGTAAACTACTGAGCTAAACAAATAATAGGTTCCTAAGGCACTCAGTATTATAATATAATATAATAAAAAACTGCTACTAAAACATTGAAAGTAGTCTCAATGGTTATTAATCTAAATTTTAATTTGAATTAAACTGCTTGCGCCATCTGTCAGAAGCAAGCTCAGATAGAATGCATTATAGTAGAACTCTATACTATCAAGTTATACATTGTACCTACCAACATCTCAATAGATGGCTAGTATAAAATATGATTTGTGTATTGCCTAGCCTATCCATATTATTGTAGTCTATGATTAAAGTTAGGTTATATGTTTTATTATTTCCTATTTTCGTAGTGATAAATGTTAATATTGCCCCTATAAATGTTATAAAATGTCACACAGCAACATATTTTTAAAATCAGGCTTTATAAATGTACCACTTCAAAATGGTATTGGCAGATATGTGGGGCAGCTACAAAGAGTTGTAATGAAATTTTGTAAACATCATGGATCTAGCAGAGGAATGAGGTATATTCACAATAAAATAGTGTACCTAACACATAACGAATGTCTACTTTTTTGTAGGGAATTTATAGAAACAGATTTAGTTGATTTCGCCAAAAATAATCCTGGTATTGTTGTATATTTAAAACCAAGAAGACATCGCACTGCAGTTATGAAAGCAGAATATTGTAATATTTATTTAATAGTTTTCCCATGTCCATCTTAATTTTATACTTTTTTCTAGTAAATGGTGAAACCCAGTGGTTAAGTTGTAGAAATTTTACAAGAGAAGAAATATATAAGTGGCTTGAACAATTTAAAAAACAACAAAAAGTACATGAAGGCACAAGAATAAGAAAATTGTGGCACACGGAAAATCCCTCCATACAAGGACCCTGGACCCCGTTCACATTTAGAGACCCAAAATTAAATTTAGTAACATTTCCCGACGAAATATCCCAGTGTGAAAATGTCAGTGTTGCCCAGGATGAGTTGGTCGAACTGTTTAAGAAACAGAAAATTCAAGAATCTGAGGCTGCAACAGCCGCAAATTAGTCAACATATAGTATTGTATCACATTTTTTAGTGGTTAATTTAAAAAATAAAGTAGTTATATATGTGTTTGATTCTTCCAGAAGTAGTGAGCCTCCCTAATCCCAACCTAAGCATTTTAATTTGTGTTTTAAACCTTTTATTTCGCTTAAAAGCTGGTGACTTCCAAGCTAGGGCTCTTTCATTCGGAGTTTTCACAGTTACAATATCTCAACTAATCGTAAGATGACTTGTCTTGATCATTTGCTTGTAATAGTCGACTGAAAAACGGAGAAAAAGTCGCTTCCTTCTAGATTTTTTTTAGGTACAACCACATGTGGTCTTTACAAAATGATAGAGTAGGTCCCTGGCCATCTGAAATCGACAATTACAACATTTTTTAATAGGGCCAACAATTTTTATTGCGAAATTTGTCAAAATTATGTTTCATTACCTTTTCACACATACCTCGCGATATCTCCGGAGCTAAACAAGATATTTTCAACTTTTTTTTCAATCGACAGAAAAAACAAGCGAAGATTACTGCGTTAGTTTCTTTAGTATGTAAAACCAGAGAAAACTGTAATCTTTACTTTTTTCAGTGATCGAGAAACTTTTTCATTTTCCAACATTTCAGTAAACTATCTGCGTACCAAATAAATCTAAAGCTTCAAGGAAGTTTTTGAAACAATAATCACTATTCTAAGTATCATAGTTTTTGAGCAATAAATACGCAAACTTGAAAGTTTCTGCAGCCGCGTTTAATTATTGTGCTTTCTAACGAGCAGACATCTCTCTGCTTCCCACATACGATAACTTGATTCAGTTGCTAACAGTCTTTGTTTTAACTGCAATAGGTAGATATTATTTTGGATGTGTGTGTCTATTGAGATTTTTTGTGTAAACGATGGAGTGTTTATTTTGTGGTCAGACTTTGCAAGAAAAAGACAAACTTGTGACGCAAATCCGAGATTGAAGGATTGAATACAATTATATGTGCTGCAGAAAAAAGGAGAGATAAGTTTTTTCCAATTTTACAAAAAAACTAGGTTTTATATACTAAAGAAACTAACGCAGTAATTAATCTTCGCTTATGTTTTTTTTGCCGATTGAAAAAAAAGTTATCTTGTTTAGTTCCGGAGATATCGCGAGGTATGTGTGAAAAGGTAATGATACATAATTTTGACAAATTTCGCAATAAAAAGTGTTGGCCTTATCGAAAAATGTTGTAATTTCCTATTTCAGATGGCCAGGGACCTACTCTATCATTTTGTAAAGACCACATGTGGTTGTACCTTCAAAAAAAAAGGTAGAACGTGTCGAGGGACACACGGTAGGAACTTTAGTTCCTTTTAAGCAAAAATTATGTAATACATCTGACGTTATAGATGGACGATTTGCATAATCTTTGGTGGTCGAGTAGTAAGCATTTAGCACATACCAGACTCTCACGCAGTAGACCCGGGTTCGATTCCCCGTGAGTTTTGTTTATTGTTAATTTTATTTTTAAATAATTATTCTGCTTGTTATTAATAACGACAACAGGTAGACGTTTGAAATATTTAGCAGAATATTCATTATTATAGATAATTGTACGTTACCCTTCATGAGGGATGGCAACATCTACTTATAACAGTATCGTATATTTTTAAAAAAGGAAACCGTAGCATTATACAAATTGGACAGTCAAGAACAGTACGTTTACCACAAAATTAGTGGAAACATAAAATTGAATTTTTAAATTTTCAATTTGAAGTTATATTACAGTTTATAGAAATTTTTATTTTCTAGATTTTTTCTTAAGTGGGTCGTAGAAAAAATATGCTGCTCGACTCGTGTGGATTGTCCATATCGCACTTGAACGATTGAGCACTCCGCCTACGGCGTCGTGCTCAAACTTCGTCCTCGTGCGATATGGCCATCATATCCACACTAGTTGCACAAACTACTATTTCTTTCAAAATATGCCCTTTTTAATTTAAAAACAACCTGCCAAATGTCAAATCAATGTATCCATCCATTTTAAAGTTATCGAATTAAAGCATTCAAGTTTTCAAAATTTCAACACCCTGTATTTCGAAAAGTAAATGTGCTAGACCCCTTAATCGCGCAATAAAAAATTATGGAAATAATAGTAAAAATTTATCCGAACAAATTCAAGTAGATCACCAGCACTGCGAATACCGGCTTTGCATAGAATTTTAATATAGCATTCCACGCGGGCAGCCCGGGTCTCGCTAAACGAGAGAGAGACTAAGGAGAGAGCACAAGCACGCAAGCAAGGCACATAACGAAGCAACGTAACATAACGTAGCGTAACGTAACGCGTAACGGTCAGATCTTTTGCGTCGCGACCCCTGGTCGCTCAAACATAACCTGACGTAAAGAACTTAAGTTACAAAAAATTTGAACCTTTTTGCCCCTTTTTCAGTCTACTGTAAGAGAATTTACCCAATGTTCCTTTTGGTGGTCATCGTAACTTACCTCACACTCAATGGCTAAATTAGTGGACAATCAAATGTTTGAAAAAAGAAACAACAGTTAGAGGTTGTTACAATTTATTTCACACAATACAAAACTATAAAGAATTGTCTTATATACATTTTAATAAATACTAAAATCCTATAAATTAAAAAAAAAATATTGTGACGAAGACTATTCACTTTAAAAAAATTGTGCCACATCATAAACAGAAATTAAAAAATAAATGCTTCCAGTTACAATTTTTATCATACTCCTGTGCAAAAATTTTGTTTAGCAGTCATACTCATTGGGGGATGTCGTTTCAAGCTGCCAAACCAAAGATTTTGAAAAATTTTTAGTACAGGGGAAGGAAAAGATCATCTGTGATTGGCTGAGAGTTGTGTTGGTGCTCCTGGTTTTACGTCATTTGTCAATGTAGTACACTTACTTTAAGGAAGAGTGTACTACATTGACAATTGATGTTAAAGATCACTTCTACTGTAAACATTTTTACTAAAAGTAGGCCGTACTCAGAACATGTTTATACTAAAATTGGGGTATTAAAAAATCACGAAATTATTTATTAAGAACAAAAGGAGACTAGAATTACATATTAACAAGCGCGGATGAAAATAATTAATAATTTAATATAAATGTCACAAAATGCTTTTATTTCTTTTTGCAAATACCATCCTTCAATTCCGTCCTCGAATGGCTACATGAACATAATTAACGAATAAGTGTCATAAAAACAGAGTTACGAAACTTAAATGTTATTTTTAAATACCTATAATATATACAGGGTAGATAATAACGTAATATATTATCTGACTTTGTTTAGTCCGCTTGCAACCTTTTCGAAAATTCTTCTTGCTGTCTCTCTTTCCACTCTTTCTTCGCTTTCACCCTCTTCAGTTGACCATCCCTTCAAAAATATTGACATCAATACATAGCTGATCTAATATCAAATTAGATACTATCACCATATATGTTTACTTACCACATCAAGTCTACTAATCCCCCTTGTTTTGCCACCACACTTTTCACTCTATTAGCGAAATTTATGGCCGTCTCATCTTCTCGTTGATACATTGGTGGCAAGTACCAAACATCACATACTATCGCCCAACTGGTCATCATCATATATAAGTACTGGACCATTGAATACCTAAAGGAGAGTGCATTAAAAAAATCATTTCACGGAACAAATACAATGCGCTTAAATGAGCCGCCTATATGAGGTGAAATAATGCGTCTAAATGAGGTGACAAAAAGTGTCTGAATGAGGTGATCTCTGACGTTAAAATGAGGTGAACTATATCACCAAAATGTGATTCTAAATGAGGTGACTGGACGCGGCTTTATAGGGTTACCCGTTGTCCAGGTGAAGTGACCGAAGACGTTTAAATGAGGTGAATTGAAGCGCCAAAATGAGGTGACTCTAGCCTTCGAAATGGGGTGACCGAACGCGTCTAAATAGAGTTAGCGGAGACGTCTAGATTAAGTGACTGAAGACGTCTAAATGTGGTGACTTGGAGCGACAAAATTAGGCGGTTCTAGCCTTCGAAATGAGGTGACTGAACGCGTTTAAGTAGTGTTAGCGGAGACGTCCAGATTAAGTGACTGAAGACGTCTAAATGTGGTGACTGGAAGCGACAAAATTAGGTGATTCTAGCCTTCAAAATGAGGTGACTGAACGCGTCTAAGTAGAGTTAGCGGAGACGTCTAGATTAAGTGACTGAAGACGTCTAAGTGTGGTGACTTGAAGCGACAAAATGAGGTAATTGTAGCCTTCGAAATAGAGTGACTGAACGCGTATAAATAGGGTTAACGGAGACGTCCAGATGAAGTGAATGAAGACGTTTAAATGAGGTGAATTGAAGCGCCAAAATGAGGTGATTCTAGCCTTCGAAATGGGGTGACAACGCGTCTAAATTGGGTTAGCAGAGACGTCCAGATTAAGCGACTGAAGACGTCTAAATGTGGTGACTTGGAGCGACAAAATTAGGCGGTTCTAGCCTTCGAAATGAGGTGACTGAACGCGTTTAAGTAGGGTAAGCGGAGACGTCCAGATTAAGTGACTGAAGACGTCTAAATGTGGTGACTGGAAGCGACAAAATTAGGTGATTCTAGCCTTCAAAATGAGGTGACAGAACGCGTCTAAGTAAGGGTTAGCGGAGACGTCTAGATTAAGTGACTGAAGACGTCCAAGTGTGGTGACTTGAAGCGACAAAATGAGGTAATTGTAGCCTTCGAAATAGAGTGACTGAACGCGTATAAATAGGGTTAACGGAGACGTCCAGATGAAGTGAATGAAGAAGTCTAAATGAAGAGACCACAGCGCCAAGATGAGGTAATTCTAGCTGTCTATTTGGGGCGTCTAAACGCGTTTAAATAGGGTTACCGGAGAAATCCAGATGAAGTGACCGAAGACGTCTAAATGAGGTGACTTGTAGCGCCAAGATGGGGTGATTCCAGAAGGCTAAATGATTACTGGAGACGTCTAGAATAGGTGAGGGAATCTAAAGTGAATGAATGTTACTGAATTACCTGCTGCTGTTCCAAAAAGCATCTCCGAACCTAGGATCATACTTTATAGCGACTGGATAAATAACGCTACCGACTTCGAAGCTTCCCTTTTTAAATTGCATGACTGAAGTGTTATTGATGCAAGTTCCTTCTGGAAATATGAGAATCGGGGGATTTTTGGGATTGCTGACGTGCTCTTTCAACCTAAAAGATCAAAAATAACATTCAGTTTTAAATAAAGGCGAATACATTTTGAAAATAATAATGTACCTGTTTGCAACAGCGCTTCTATCTCTAGTTTCAGATCTTTCGAACCAGATATGTGGCGACGCTCTGGCTAAAGCCCTTTGGAAAATTCCCAAAAAACCGCCATGTCGTTGACCTATCTATAAAAATATTAGCAACAAATTGTTAATAACTTGAAATTGAAAGTCAAGAATATATAAAACTTCTATTTCCATTTTGGTAGAAAAAAAAATGTACATTTTGACACACCCTATATACAAATCAGTATAAAAGTTTTAGATATCCTTTTTAAAGGAAATAATAGTACCATATTCATTTTTGCTCACCAATTGTTTATAATTATTATTAGTTTCCGTATTAATAAAATATAAAAATTACAGTGAAAAAAAAATTGGCGACAAAAATGTTAAAGTAAATAAACTTGGATCCCAAGCAACATACCAAAGAATAACAGTTATCACACATAAGTACAAGCACATCAATCGGCGATGTATGATTCGCCACACAAATCCCATTCTTCGGTCTATTTTCTTCATTGTGATAAGTGATCACCGACGAAATGGCTCTTGATAATATTCCAAAGCACATAATAGAAACGTACTTGTTGAGCAAAGTCTTGAAGTCGCTAGGTTTGACGTAACCAACCAAAGCTGTGCACAAAGTAAGCCAAAATACCTGCGAATATTACTAAGTAACAGTACCCAGAAAAAAAAGCATACAAATTCAACTACAAATAAACAATGTACAGTAGAACATAATTCTTAATATCAATTCTTATATCGATAAAAATAATAAGAAATAACAATAGCATTATTTGAATATCGAGCCATACGATTTACACAAGTACGACAAGGTAAATATGAGCAAAACTACTTGAAAGAGAGAGAAGAATAATTGTTCGCAGTCAGCGTTGGGCGTGTTTTCAGTTCCAGCAACCAATCCAATCAGTTTAAAGTGTTTGGTACTTTCTAAGGAATAATTATCCTATTTGGCATTTAATTTTTAATACAGGATAACGCCGTATTTAATGGGAGAAATTCGAGATTGGTAAAATTATCGACTTTTGAAAAATAAGTGAGAAATTACAATCTGCAATAAATAAAATCTATACACTGCTTTCGATTTAACAATTATTGGTATATAACATTGTTGCCGACAAAAATTGGAAATCACTTTTACAGATAAATACATTTGGCAACAGCTGACTGCTTTCAAGTGATTTTCTAATATTTTCCTTGTCGCACTTGTGTAAATCGCATGGCTCGAATAGACTTTTCGCAGTCTGTATGTCTTTTTTATTTTCTTCAGGAATAGAACTTTAATTATTTTTAAAAGTTATATCATTACTACAAAATAATTGTACATTTCGTAATTGTTATTTTTTTTATCTCATCTATATTACAAAATCCAATTTACAGTAATAACTAATATAAACTGCATGAACAATTATCCACATTTAATTGTCTTCTAGTGATAAACAACTTATTGTGTCATTAAAAAAATTTCCTTCAATATTTCATAATGTCGGATGCCTAGACATACTCAATGAACTAGGCGAGAACAATATAGTCTCACCTTACTATGGATTCCAGGACACACTGGAATAGAAGGAAATGAAATAGCAGATGAACTTGCAAAAAGGGGGACTGAAATGCCTTTCTGGGGGCCTGAACCCTTTTGCAGAATCAGCCCAAATGTAATATTGGAAGAAATAGGTAAAGCCGAGAAAAAGAGAAGATCTGACCATTGGAAAGATCTAGTAGGGCTTATACAATCACTCTTCTGGGTTTTACTACAACCTGTTGAGATCAAATGAATGCATAAGTCAAAGTAAAACTGCGGTAAAAGTTTTAACAGGGATCCTAACGAGACATTGTCGCCTGAATGGGCACCTGAAAAGGCTCAAAATATTGGAGGAAGAAGAATGCAGATTTTGTGGCATGGAAGAAGAAACCTCCATCCACATACTTTCCAGTTGCACAGCACTTCAGAATCCTACAGCACACACCTGGGAGATTACTGGATAGAAGAGGAACATTTACCTAAGCTGAAGCCTACAGACAACCTAAAATTCGTCCGAGAAATAGGACCTACTAGTTTCTGAGATTCTCCTCAGAAACTAAGTAGAATTAAGTGGGCACAATAGATCTTCTAGGTCTCAGTGAATGTCACCCCGAAATACATGCAATAAACAAGAATTGAAAAATAAGAAAAAGTTTTTTTCATTTCAATCATTATTTAAAATAACTTTTCTGAACAAATTTTTGTTCTTCAACAAAATTGACACAAACTGTCACATATATTACCAGATATTTCAAAGGCAATACTATAATTTGATGAATTGGAGGAAAAAAGAAAATATATTGTTGTAGAAAAAGTATTATGTACAACATGTGCACAATATTAGTTTTCCCACTCGCTTGATTCAACTTTTATGCTCATTGGAAAAGAAATTCATTAGACATTAAGTAGCTCTGCTTAATTTTATCCACACCTCATTGGAAAGGAAGAGATATGTAGGAGCACTCTTCTTTGATCTTTCAAAGGCTTTTGACTCGGTTAGTACTGATATAACAATAAATAAACTACGAGATTAGGATTTCGGGGCAAATTTCTATCGTGGCTGAAATCATACTTAGAAGCCAGAAAACTTATTGTTAAAATTGAAGATCAGAAGTCCCTCCCCCAACCTGTGGAAATTGGCGTACCTCAAGGGTCAATCTTAGGTCCTCTGATATTTTTAATATACGTAAATGATCTTTCTAAATATGTTAGCACAAATAACTTGATACTATATGCAGATGACACAACATTAGCAATTGATTCTGAGTCTCCAGATGAGCTGCTTTCAAAGATGAATATTTTATCAAAGGAATTTATCAGTTGGTGTGAAAGAAATTCCTTGATAGTAAACTCGACAAAAACCATTATCATGCATTTCTCTACAAGAATAGATATTCTTGAAAATAGCTGTATCTCAGTTAAGGGTACTGATGTTTATTTTTCGAGTTAATACGAAATTTCTAGGAATCTACCTTGATAAGAATATGAGCTGGAATACCAATATCAACCACATTTGTAAAAAATTAAATAGCAGTTACTTTGCAGTATTACAGCTAAAAAATATATTTACAACTAGTCAATTGATCAATGTTTATTATGCAATAGTATACTCCCATATTTCCTATAATCTCATTCTGTGGGGGGGGGGGGTGCGGTAAATGCCTCAAGGATTTTTACTTCTCAAAAAAGGATTGTTCGTCTAATTTTTAATCTAGATTATAGAGAAACATGCAAAAATCATTTTAAAGATTTTGGTATTCTAACTTTTTATTCTATTTACATCTACAAATGCATATTATATGCAAAAAGTAATTCCAGTGATTTTAGTCTTAATTCTGATTACCATGATTACCCAACCAGATCTGGCAAACTTATACGGCCACCAAAACATGAAACGTCATTGTTTGAATAAAGTCCTGTCTATAAAGGAATCCAATTCCTGAATCATTTGCCCATCTGTATAAGAGATGAGAACAATTTCAATGTTTTCAAACAAAAACTTAAAAATTTTTTAATTGTCGAATGTTTTTATGATATATCAGAGTTTTTGAACAAACGATTTTAATTTAACTGTTTAATAAGTAAGTCGTATTTAATGTAATATCCTCTTTTCTGTTTGACCTGTCCTATATCATGTACTATGATCAAAAAGGATGAATAAAGTATTATTATTATTATTAAATTATAGAAATTGTCCTACTAGATATTAACTGAGACATAAAGAAGCTCGAGGAGAAGAAACTCGAAACTCGAAACTTGACTCTAACTAGAAATTAATTTTTTTTAATAAATTGTTATTATATTCTAGGACAGTAATTGATTTCAATATTAACTAGTTATAATTATTTAATTTGAATGTATTATTGTGATATCATGAAATCTTTGTTATTGTATTGAAGTACCTTGTTATTTACGAAATCGTCTATAAATTACCAAAATAACATCAATTTACTAATTTACATAATACGAATAAGGAAAAAAAAAACTATTAAATTAATAACGAACTTGAAAATCGTGACATTCTTCAGTATTAAATAGTTATAAAAACAAAGCAATAATGATAAAAAGACAATAAAAATATTTTGGATATTTAACAAAAAATTAAGTGATGAGCAAACTTAAAAACATTGCTTCCTGAGGCACAGTTATCTATAGACAAACATTCAGGTCATATCTTAGTTCTTAATTTGGGACATAGAAAGGTAAGTCTCCTGTAAATTTCAGGAAAAAAAATTTAAAACGAAAAACACGGTTGTTTCGATTTTTCTCAGAATCTTTGAGGTTATGTTAAAAATGATATATACAAAAGTTTTAGATCTTTTCAATACCTACAACATTGCCATACAACATTTTTCGATTGGAGGTCAATTTTCGCCGGAAATTAAGAAAAGCCTCGTTCGACCTCTAAAACGCGCCACCCTACAGCCCCTCTACATTTTACGTGGTTTCTGTTATTCCTTTTGTCCCTTTTTTATTTCATTTTGGGCTATCTGCACTGTTCTAAAATTAATGCTCTATAAAATATACAAGTTTTTTTTATCCCGTTCATATAATTTCCAGAGCTGGAACATTTGTGGACATCCTGTATAACTATTTACAAAATAAGATTTGGCAAATAAAAATTTCAATTCGCTGTTTAAAAATTCATGGTCTGACTAATAAAACAGGTTTTCAAAACAATTTGTCTGTTATTAATATATACTTGTTTTAAAACTTAAAATATTTGTTGAACTTTAATTCTTTATAATGATTTTAACGAATAAAAGGGGAAAGATAATAAAATAGTGATAGAAATCGAGTTGTCGATAAAAGATAAGTGTTGTACACTTTATTAAAACATACACACAGTAGAATTGAATGATTTAGCACAAATGAATGAATTTACACATTACTTTATAGACACATTGTATAGTAGACTGTTTCAACTTGAAAGGAGCGTCGGAAGATTGAAAAAAGGTCAAAATTTATCAACTTTAACCTTGAATAATTTTGAAATGACTAAAAATATCAAATTTCCCACAATGATCTATCTTAGTCATTCCTTTTTGCTCCCCAGTTATAAAATTCTAAAACAAAATACAATTTTGTTCATATTGACCTTGACTAATGTGTGAGGTGAAAATACAAAGCTGACAACTTTAGACTTTACTGTTCAGTGTGGCCAACAAAAATAATTTTTTCTGACAAGAATGACAGTTAAGGTCTACCA
>CAJUYI010001248.1:39595-61127 GCA_910591695.1 Galerucella pusilla
TTTATACTAGCCATCTATTGAGATGTTGGTAGGTACAATGTATAACTTGATAGTATAGAGTTCTACTATAATGCATTCTATCTGAGCTTGCTTCTGACAGATGGCGCAAGCAGTTTAATTCAAATTAAAATTTAGATTAATAACCATTGAGACTACTTTCAATGTTTTAGTAGCAGTTTTTTATTATATTATATTATAATACTGAGTGCCTTAGGAACCTATTATTTGTTTAGCTCAGTAGTTTACTGAGGGAAACAAAAATAATGAAGCCTTCTTCGAGTAATAAGTACTTACTATTTTTTTTCAAAAAAAGATAATTTATGTTAAATACATAGGTAAAGCCAAATTGCATTTTAGCAGTAACAATTTCAAATTTGCAAAACTCAAATTCAATAAATATTACATTTGAACATATTATGGTTAAATTTAGATTCTTTTATTCGTTAAGCACCTTGGTTTTTTCGAACACCGTGAGCCAAAAAAACATCCATCTGCGTTCAAGGTTTGTGATTGGCTGGTACAGACCTTTTTTAGAATTTTTTTGAAATTTTTATAATTTATTTGCACACATGGAGTCTTTATGATTATAAGTAAGTTTGACACAAGCTCAGTGAAATGAACACAAAATATTAAAAAAAAAAATGGTATCCTGTTAATACTCATCTACGTACCAAGGACAAAAAACTGACTATTATAGTCGAGACTGCAAATTGCAATAATTCTAAATTGTAAAGATTAACCATTTATTCATCGATCCTCAAATCCCGCAATGTATTTTTAGGTTAGTTACATCAACAAGAGCATAGTTGAAGTTTCAATGAAAATAAAACCCATCAACTATAACAATGAAGTCGACGGTAGCAATTCAATTAAATCCATTAACTTCCGGTCCATACACCCATTAGATAACCCATCTAAACCATACCCATCCGTCTGGGTTGGCCTCTTGCATTAACGGTTGGCTAACGACGCGTGAATTGCACGATCCTACTTTTCATATTGTTCGTCGTTAATTCACTGGTTGTTTTTTGTTTCCTATGGAGAATTTTAAGGATAGAGACCATTAAGTCGAGCAAATAATACGTTCACTAGGTTGATATAGAGATAATTGACGAAGGTCTAGTTTGAATTCAAATGTCATGCGTTATAGCAAATTAGGTTCACGATGTATATATGTGAAAACGTATCTACGTGCAGGGCTGTTTGTTAAATTTAATTAATTGCATAAATAAATTCAACACCGAGCTTTATTAAGTAATAGTATAGTTTTTCAAAGTTTAAAAGGGAAGGGATCCAACCGAATCTCACTAAAATATCCCCAACAATGCCTCACGTAACTAATGGTTGCCCCCTTATTAAAACACACACATAAAATGTCATCAAAATCGGACCAACTGTTGAAGAGGAGAAGCTCAATAAGAATCCAATTGCAGCGCCTCCTACTGGGACCAATTGTGAATCTAAATCATCCAGTTACTTAGTCACACACACAAAAAATATCATTAAAATCGGTCAAGTCGCTTAGGACCAGTTCTCAACCCCACTAAAACCATCTTGATAGCCTTCACTAAGAAAAGAAAACTCAACCTCAAAACCATAAAACTTGATGGGAACGAGATTGAAGTCAAGTACTTGTCTAGGTTTAACTCTAGACAGTAAACTCCTGTGGAATAAACACGAAAAGCAGATTACATACAAGGCAAAAATGGCTCTAATGGTGTGCAGAAATTTGGCAGGAAAAAACTGGGGTTGTAACCCAAAAATACTAAGCTGGATGTACACTGTCATAGTGAGACCAGTCATCACTTATGGAGCCATTGCGTGGAGTAGTAGAACTAGCCTATTGACGACGAGAGAAAACCTCTCCGAAATTCAAAGCCTGGCCTGTATATGCATTACAGGAGCAATGAGAACATGCCCAACGGCAGGAAGTGATTCACAATCTCACCCCCCACATATGGTGGTGGAAAGCGTTGCAGAAAGAACAAGATACAGACTAGGTAGAGAGGGAATCATTAAAAAAAACTACCTACTCACTTCTTAGAAATCAGACAATCTGGGACATGCCGCAAGACAGTATGATGAAAAATTATAACTTTTCAAAGAAATTCGTTACAGAATTAAGCAACAAGAAGGAATGCCAATGGGATCCAAATACCATTACCAGATTTGGAAAGAATGCCATTCGATGGTACACAGACGGCTCAGAGCACAGTACCTGGAAGATTACTGGATAAAGGAGGAACATTTACCTGAGTTGAAGCCTGCAGACATCCTAAAATTCCT
Source organism: Galerucella pusilla (assembly GCA_910591695.1). Classification (NCBI taxonomy): domain Eukaryota; kingdom Metazoa; phylum Arthropoda; class Insecta; order Coleoptera; family Chrysomelidae; genus Galerucella; species Galerucella pusilla. Next base: position 41,882 of record CAJUYI010001248.1, read on the forward strand.
CCTGGAAATAGGACTAAAGGAACTAAAATACATACATACATAGGACCAGTTCAGTGACACACAGACGCGCACAGAAGAAGAATTATACATAAAGGCTTTGTTGCAACTCCAGAAAAATAATAAATATAAATTTACAAATTTTGTTTTTCGGCTAATATTGCTTAACCTAGTAAGAATCTAATTGATAAAAAGTGAAAAGAAAAACGGGTTATATCTATTAATAATCAACAGAAGATATTATTTATTTAATAAAACGTTCCTAAGTAACGCTAAATTTTTAATAATTGATAAATATTGACGTGCTATAATCGATAACAGACGACCGAGTTTATGTGTATTTTTTCCATTTGTTTGTTCAGCGTGAAAATACATTTTGACGATGTTGTATCCAACGAGGACATGGAAATGCTTCTAAAAATTCTCTACTATATAAATTTGCAGCACAAATATTTTTCTACCACTCGATGTACATTGACTATGTAACTATCTACGTGTATTGGGAGTTTATTCAAATTTGGAAATCTTCCGAAGTTATAATTAAAAATTAAATATCGGATCAGCCAAACTTTACACTACCACCAAAAATTTCTCACATGTTTTCATTCTTCATTAATTATTTTGTAAATAATACTTTGGTATTTTGTCCACCCTGTATCAATTAAAAACAATTCGTGAATATTTTTTAGTGTCAAGACAGCAAAGGAAATGCTTAAATTGAAAAAGTGGGGAGTTTCTTAAAAAATATCTGATGTTAACGTTATCTCAAATGTTATTTGCGATACTCTTTCAGTTGTTGATTATCCGATTTGCCAATATTACAGGTATAATAGGAATCTACTTGATTGACAAATGGGCTAGTCTAGCACTGATTAGAGATGCATTATTCTATCTAGACCATAGAATGCCCTAATACAAATTCCACGGAGAACAATATATAACTGAATAATTGAATTCTGATGTATTGAGCAAACAACTAACAATGACAGTAATGTTATTAATTAGGTACAATTTGCGTATATGAAGTACTTGTAAGTGTATATTGACAATTTACAATTTACTAAAAGTAACAAACAAATTTATATAGTGGAGCATTTAAACAAATAATATAAGAGCAGATTTCTGCTCAAAGAATAATAAATCTAGCAAAGCATATTCACTCCTTGGTACACCTATTTCTTATCTATGGACTGCGCTCTATGATCTCAATTCTCAATCTATCCAAACTGCTCTAGATGGTGTTCAAAGTGTGACACTTGATCTATAGACCTCGATTAGACACGAAAGTGTATTAGTCTGTACATGTTACAGACATAGCCAACTAAGTAAAATTTGTGCTATGTTGAGCTTCACGTTTTTTAGGCAGTTTCTGTTCAAGTATAGTTTTCATGATACCTTGAATTCGAGCTAGTAGCAAAAAATTTCGTGTACGTGTACGGTAAGCGGTGATGTGTGTCGGTATACTAACTATTTAATATTAATAATAATTAAAAATAGATTTGGAAAAGTGAAAAAGCACTATTGAAGACTTTCGTTCGTGTGTTGGGTAGCGAATTACCCAAATGAACTTTGTCAAAAATGCAATTTTGGTCTTGATGAATTAGTCATGTACTTGGGGATTTTTGGTAAGTTGAATAATATTATAAATTGATTATCATTTTTGGTCATCGTAATTATACCTATCTGCTTTAATTGGATTTTTGATTTATGTAAAGAAAAAAATGTTGAGATAGGTGTACTTATGCAAAACCTACTATCTTTGACAATTTAGATACCTACATGCAAAACTGATGCCTATGGGTACATTTATTAAGGTATAATTTAGTTTGTGACCAAGACGGGTACAAGTTAAATTATTTTAGGGTTCAAAAGAAGACTAATATATTATTCTTTGACCGTTTTGTACAAAAGGTTTTATTTTTATTTTAAATTCATTAATTTTAGTTCTAAATAAATGGACTGGATTCTAGCGTTTTTACAAAAATTGTAATGAAAATGTCACAAAATAAATATACCATTTATCACACTACTTGTTTCACAAATTACATTTGCATCGACGAGAGAAAATTCATAGAAATTGATTCAAATTAACAAAGATCCTTCATTTCTGTATGTAACCTAGGATAACAAATTAGACAGTTATACAGGGTGTTTTCAAATTACACTTACAACTTTTGCATGTAAATACCAAAATTGGACAAAATGATATAAGGATTGAGGGGTCCAGCTTTTTTACTTTTCGAAATACAGGTTGTTAAAGTTTTGAAAAATTGAATGTTTTAATTCGATAACATTAAAATGGTTGGATAAATTGAATTGATATTTGGCAGGTTGTTTTTACATGTAACAGGGCATACTTTGATGGAAAAACTTGTATAAATTCTTGATCCAGTGGTGTAGTGGTGTACTTTGGAAGAATATGTCACCTTTCCCCTCTTATTTTTTACGCAACTGGCATTTGACGCTATTTTTAGTTTATTTTGTAGTCCTCAATGGCTTCCACGTCAAAAACGCATAACCTTTACATATGCAAACATTTTGTAGTTATCAAGAAAACGGCGTAAGAGCTGGTAGTGGAAAAGTGACATATTCTTCCAAATGTACCTACACCACTGGATCAAGAATTGATACATGTTTTTCAATCAAAATATGCCTACATTTAAAAACAGCCTGCCAATTATCAAATAAATTTATTCATCCATTTTGAAGTTATAAAATTAAAACATTCAATTTTGAATACCTAACTTCAACGCCCCGTATTTCGAAAAGTAAATATTATGCTGGAACCCTTAGTCCCAATATCATTTTGTCCAATTTTACGAGAGGTATCTACATGCAAACGTTGTGTCATTTGAAAACACCTTGTATAATGTATATAATATATATACATACATATATATATACATATATATAATAATATATAATACTCCTTCATGATGGTTCCCTATACCTAAATACAGAGGGTTCCGATGAGTTATGCTGACTTTTTAAAAAATGTGAACATTTCAAATAAAATTACCTACTAACTTTTTGATATAACAAATTCTAGCAAATTTTCTCTTACATCTGAATAATTGGACATTCGTTGAATGTATTCCAATATTGAGTACCAAATATCTCTTTACAGGGTGCTATTTCCTGGAGGCTTAAAGCGTGATCTATTTAGTTTCTCACAACAACTATGCCAAGATCATTGTTTGAAATTTAAAGAGAATTGCAGATGTTTTAAAATCTATTTACCATTCGAAAGAAGACATTTTTTTGAATGTGATGAAATATTAAAATAGAGGGTGTTCCATTCAAAATAAACCTGATACTGCACATTGAATGATCTAATAATGAAACTGAAAATTCTGAACACCCTGTAAAGAGATATTTGGTACTCAATCGTGGAATACATTCAACAAATGTCCAACTATTTAGATGTGAGAAATGATTTGCTAGAATTTGTTATATCAATAAGTTATGAATTTTTTCCGAAATGTTCACATTTTTAAAAAAGTCAGCATAACTCGGAACCCTCTGTATTTAGGTATAGGGAACCATTATGAAGGAGTATTATATTTTTTATGGGCAATCAAAAAATGCAATGAAATATAGGGTGTTCCAAAAGAACAAATAATATAACTTTGATACGCCACACTTTATTTGAACACCCTCTATATTTCAAAATATTATCAAATTATAGTTTAAGTTGGAGTAAAATTTGTGGTGCAAAAAGATTTTTCACAAAATTCATATTTTCTTCGATATTTGTCCGGTCCCGGACTTTTTCCGAATTCTGTATGAAAATGATAACAGCATGTTTCGCTACTTCAAAGTTTATTTTTGAGATTATATGATTTTTTTGTTTAACAATATTTTTTAAAAATACTCCTTTTCACATATTATAAACCCATCCAGAATGTTTATATTCTATTAAAAATTAATAAAAACTGTTAAAAATCATAAAATATGCATAGCCACTTATAATGCAAAAAGTATATAACCCATTTTTAAAATGTAAATGCAAAAAGGGGTTTAGAAATTTCTTTCGCGCCTTGCATGTTCTGTTATAGACTATTAAAACAAACTATGAACATAACGTCACAATTGCTGAGGGCTTCTTTAGCAAACACGGATTCGTGTACATTTTCTTTGTTTTAAGTAACTAAAAACATAAAAAACAAGGGAGTACTCATGCATCCGTCGTATTACGACATCAGTGCAAGCAATTGGCAAGTCTGTCGTCAAAACAATGGAACAACGGTTAAGTTGTCCTTACAGGACCTTCATGGTATGGACAGTGGCGTAATTATAAAGTGGGGGGGTGAAAATTTTCAATACAAACAATTTATTTACGTTACTAAGCAGGAATTTTAATTCCTGAAGGAAACTGGTAGAAAAGTCTCAGCAAGATGGGATCTTGATTATTATAAATTTCAATGTTTTTATTAGACATGTTTTAACTGCGGTTTTAAGATACGAATAACTATTTTTGAAGTTGTTAGTTGTATCTTTTTATTTTTCTGAAGATTCACGTTATTAAAGGTAACTCACAAAGTAACAAATAACAAGCAACTGCCAATTATTTTGTTACAGCCTGTAAGTTTTATCATTATCCGTGAAGTTCCACAGCATATAATTTGCAATGAATTTGATGTTTTAAGTAGAGCGGACAATGAGAGAGTATATTTCAAACTTTCATAATATAGGTAATATGTCATTACTTCATACATACACTTCAGTGTATAGTAAGTAAAGTGCATCATAATTTTAGAATTATTATTTTTATCAAGGCAACATTCATCATAATGTGAGTAGTTGGTTATTTTGGGAAACCTAATCTCACATAATACCACTTATTTGAACGCGGGATATCGATATATATATTATGGCATTACAGTAATGAAAAGAATGATGTAGTTTTTTTTGAAACTCCTTATTTTTCAATTTTTCCCACCCTCGTATCGTTTGTCAGTGAATTTTGAATAATATGGAATACGAAAGACTATCATATCATCAACCTCTGTATGGAATTTAAACGCGAGACATCGATATATGACATTACAGTAATAAAAAGAATGATGTAGTGTTTTTTTGAAAGTTCTTATTTTCCAATTTTTTCCACCCTCGTATCGTTTGTCAGCGTATTTTGAATATGGCATACGAAAGAGTATTGTTTCATCTTCCCCTGTATGGAATACACGAGAATATGGGAAAAAGTTTTGAATAAAAAATGTAGATACCAAAATTTTTTATCAAATCATTTTTGCCTGAAAGTTGTTAGCTATTTTTAAGTCAACTTTTAAAGTGACTTTGCATTCTAATTGAAGTTGATTGAAATTTGACGAAAAATTCAAGAAAACCTTCAATAATCAAATATTGTCATTCTGATAAATAGGTCTCGCTCAAAAATTAAGTGGATATAAAGGGCCGAGGGCGGCGCCCTACCCCTGACACCGCTACTGTACCCAGTAGTTAGTAAAAAATTTTCTACTGAATAAATTTGTGTCTAATTCTATCCAGTTCTGTATCTCATTCACAATTCCTCTGTTTTGTTTTGGTCAATGAATTTTTCAATTGCCCGTCGTCGATTTTAAAATTTATTGTCGCTTTTTTCATTATATTCCAGTGAATCGTCGAGATCCGCCTGTGGTTCGGATTGGATTGTTTTTCTCCAGGGAAATCGTCTGAACAAGTTTAAAATGTATACGCGAACGAATCGCAAGCTTTGTCGAGTGCATTGTGTTTGAATGTGCTTGCTTTATAAGGATAAGGATGTGGGGAATAAGGACTAACGGATGAGATGATGCGGACGAAAGAAGGGGAAATAATTGCTATCAGCAGAAACGGCAAAGATTTTTTTTTTCGGTATAATGTAATTTCATTCGAGTCTCTTTAATCTTTTGGTTCATTTTTTAATTCGTTTCCCAATAATGTGATACAAAAGACCAAAAAATTTCCTCAGGAAAAATAAAATTGCTTTCTTGCCTTTTTCACAAACTTTTCATACATTTTCATGTAATTTTTGACGTTGCTTTTCACTGATTGTGGATAATCCTCGAGCATTGCTCAACAACAACAACAATAATAAAATATTAACAACAAAAATTTCAACAAATTATATTAAAAATAGAGTCTGTTATTAAAACAATAATAAAAATGAAGTGGGGTCAAAAAAAATAAGGTTCAATGAAGGTTCACGTGGAAAATCGTATGTATCTTTGTAAAAAATGCAGATACAAAAAAAAGTTTCAAGTAAAATTTGAAGACTAAGCCATAATCTTTGAACTACGCTATGTAATACAGTGTGGAAACCACTTATGGAATAAAATTCTTCATGTCATTATTTTAAAAAATGATAAAAAAAGCCGAGACGCGTCAACTTTTGAATTGAGTTGTGCGTTATGTAAACATGATTTTAAATGTACAGGGTGATTCACGCAAGTATGTCATAGTCGGTGTTTTTTTTAATGAAACACCCTGTATATTTGCATTTTTTTGAAATCCTCTTAATAAACCTATTCCAACAAACTAAATAATGAATGGTGATTATGAATTATACTGGGTGAAATTTTAAGATTAATAATTTATTAAACTTGAAATATTGGTACTTTTTTAAATTAGTTAAATATGGATTTATCAAAAATCTGAACTAACTAATTATTAGACGTATTTGTATATTTATCAAAACCTGCTACGCCCATGAATTTTATCATAAATACCTAAAAATGTGGATTGTTTTAAATCGGTGAATAATGTGGATTGTTTTTCTATTCTGTCAGTTGTTGATGTGTTGACAGTTAATACAGAAAAAGTAAAATATTTGTCAAACACTCTTCCTTGTCGACATAACAATGAAATATTTAACTGAGACTCACCGAATTGAGATTTTAATGATGATCAGGTACGGGGATAACTGCAGAGGTCAAGTTGAAGTGGCAAACTTATTAAATCACAGGTATCCCGAATTGCCTAATATTTCACAAAGTACTGTGTCTAAAATTCATGCATAATTCAGAGAACTTGGACATGTCAAACCATTGAAAAGAAAACCACACTTCGTTGAAGATGATGTGAAAGTGGATATTTTGTTAAGTGTCGAAGAGAATCCAACTTCAAGTACACGTCAAATTGCCCGTGAAAATAATGTTAGTCATACACAACTGTTCTAAGATATCTCCATAAAGAAAAACTTCATCCCTACAAATTAACTTTTGTGCAGGAGTTAACAGAAGACGATCCAGATCGTAGAATGGATTTCTGCGAAAGATTGATGAATAAGCTGAACAGAAATGAGATAGCTCTTGGTACCATTCTTTTTTCTGACGAATCAACATTCACATTGAATGGAGAGGTAAACCGACAGAACTGTAGATATTGGTCAGCAGAGAATCCTAATTGGATGCGTGAGACACGTGCTCAGTACCCTCAAAAGGTGAACGTTTGGGTCGGTATCATAGGCGACCATATTATTGGTCCTATATTTATAAATGGAAATTTGACAGCTCAAAAATATTTAAATATGCTTGGAAATGAAGTTATTCCTGCGTTGGCAAACTTATATCCCAACGCAATAGATCCTAGCTTACCGAATGAAAATGTTTGGTTCCAGCAAGACGGGGCAACACTCCATTATGCTTTAATGGTAAGAACTTATTTAGATGAAATTTTCCCCAATAAATGGATTGGACGAAGAGGTACTATTGAGTGGCCAGCTAGATCACCAGACCTTACCCCGTTAGATTTTTTTCTGTGGGGTTATCTCAAGAACAAAGTATATGCAACACAACCAACTAGCATTGTAGACCTCAAAGACAGGATAATTACAGAAATACCGAATATTTCACCTCAAACTTTAAACAAAGTTAAGGATGAGCTCTATAGGAGACTGTGCTATTGCCAACAACTAGGTGGAGAACATTTTGAGCATTTATTTTAATGTATTAAAATCAAATACATCAGGTATTTTATGTATGTGTTTAATAACTGTAAAATAAAAATTTCACCATATATTATTTAGTTTGTTTGAATTTGTTCATTAAGAGTATTCCAAAAATATGCAAATATACAGGGTGTTTCATTAAAAAAAACAGCACTGACTATGGCATACTTGCGTGAATCACCCTGAACATTTACATTTATGTTTACATAACGCACAACTCAATTCAAATGTTGACTTGTCTCGGCATTTTTTATAATTTTCTAAAATATGACACAAAGAATTTTATTCCATAAGTGGTTTCCACACTGCATCTTTCGGATTTGGTCAGCTTCACATACGGTCCTTATATCTTATAATATCACATGCATCCCTTTAAAAAGTCCTATCTCTGCGACTTTGTGTCCTGCAGTTTTATTTATTGCTCAAGTCCCAGATTCTGGAGGATCTTTTTATTTCCAACACGGCGAACTGTCAGCGACAATCGAAAAAATTGCTGAGCTATACCACGGACTGACTTTTTTGACAGTACTATAATGAACTCATCCATCTGGAGCTAACTGTGCCATTTCAAAATGGATAGCATCAAGATTCATCTGTATACTAGTTCAGTTATACAGAGTTCGGCAAAAGTCCGGGACCGGACAAATATCGAAGAAAAAATAAATTTTTTGGAAAATCTTTTTATACCACAAATTTTAGTCCAGCTTAAACTGTAATTTGGAAATATTTGCAATAAAGTGGAGCGTATCAAAGTTACATTTTTCTCATGGAACACCCTTGACTTTATTGCATTTTCTGATTGCCCCTAAAAAATATAATACATCTTCATAGTGGTTCCCTATACCTAAATACAGAAAGTTCCGAGTTATGCTGAATCTTTCAAAAATGTGAACATTTCGAAAAAAATTATTAACTCATTGATATAACAAATTCTAACAAATTTTCTCTTACATCTATATAGTTTGTTTTTTGTTATTTCATAGAATGTCTCCAAGTGGATGGTGATTTTTCTATATCCTATATTTTCTGGAGGCTTAAAACGTGATCTATTTGGTTTCTTACAACAACTATGCCAAGATCATTAGTTTGAAATTTAGAGAGAATTGCAGATGTTTTAAAATCGATTTAGCATAAAATTTAAGAAAATTGTAAATTACACGAAAAGTATAATACCTAGGTATAGGACACCCCTATACCATTTGAAAGAGGACATTTTTTGAATATGATTAATTATCAAAATATAGGGTGTTCCATTTGAAATAAGCATGATACTGCACATTGAATGATCTAATAATGGAACTAAAAATTCTGAACACCCTGTAAAGAGATATTTAGTAATCATTCGTGAAATACATTCAACGAATGTTCAACTATTTAGATGTAAGAGAAAATTTACTAGAATTTGTTATAGCAATGAGTTATTAATTTTTTTCGAAATGTTCACATTTTTAAAAAAGTCAGCCTAACTCGGATCCCTCTGTATTTAGGTATAGAAATGAAAATGAAAGATTATCATATTTTTTAGGGGAAATCAGAAAATGCAATAAGAAAAAATAAAACTTTGATACGCCACACTTTATTGGAACACCTTGTATATTTCAAAATATTTCCAAGTTAATTTGGAGTGAAATTTGTGGTATAAGAAGATTTTCCATAATCGGGCCCTTACATAATCGGAATATTTGCTCTGAAATTCAACTTCTTGTGTTAAGAAACATAATCCGTCTAATCTGCCATTTTAAAATTAATTAGCAGAAGAAATCTCCCTTGAAAACCAAATACTCAAATATTTTTCAACCTGCAGATTTTTCTCTATGTACTCGCTTAATAAATTTACTTTAGAATTCGTTTCTCTCTTTTCACGAAGTAGAATTATTCATTTTGAGAAAGACCAATTAGCTTATGTAAACTTGAGCCTGAGTCATTAGAACTCGGTGACGCTTGAGCTGTCACACAATAGCTACTCTCTTTACCTCCGTTGCCAATATCAATCATGAATGTCTGTTTCACGACATTGCCATTAATTTCTCTTACATATTATCCAGTTTTGCAAACACAGTTAGATTATCAATAGCTGGTGATTCTTAAATAAAAATAGCTTTCACTAGAATATTGAATTAAAATGTAATTTAACTACTAGTACTTCACACACACAACCTAGATGAGCCCGTCCCACCCAAGCGACGTACATCTCCGAGGAGGACTTCCACCACTTCCCCCCATCTTATCCGATGGGTCTCATTATCGTAGTTCGCGTTTCGGCGTACACAGCTCGTCCCTAGCAGCTGGGGGCGAGCCGTCTTCTCTTTGGCCGTGTAACCTCGGTGGTTTTTTCTTCGGCGGTCTTCCGTTGTGTGTGTTTGCGACAGAGTGCGTCCTCAGCCGGTAAATTTCGGCTTCCGTGAAATCCATCTCCTCTTCTTCACTCTCTTCGTCTTTTCTTGGGGACTCTGTCCTCTGCGTCTTTCTGCGGACGCTTTCTGAGCGGCTTCGGCTTCTCTTCTCCTCTTGCATCGCCTTTGCCATGTTTTCCATGGCTTTTCTTAGGCCTGTCATCTCCTCTTCCATGCGCTGGATGGTTTTCTTCATCTCTTCTGCGGCTTTTTTCGCTTCTACTGTTTCTTTTTCGGCTAGATCCCTTTCTTCTTGGAGTGTCTTCCTTATTTCCATGTCCCTCAGCATTTTCGTGACTTCTTCCGCTTTCTTTGTGCTTTCTCGCGCCACCATTTCTGCGTTCTTCATCATGGCTCTTGTTGCCTCGTTGTCCTCGCTGTCCGATGTTGTTTCCATTGTCCTCCTTGTCCTGTTGCTAGCTTGGCTGCTAGCACGGCTGTCGTTCTTCTTTTTGGGTGGCATCTTAATAGTTCCTGTCCTCCACAGGTCCTAAAACATCTATCAAATCCGGACTTAAAAAATAAAAAAAATGTTCAAGACTTTCATAAATAGAAAAAAGTGTTAAAAAACACTATTTGCGTTTAAAACGTTGTTTTCGTCTTCTGATTAGCTTTCGCCGGTTCGGCTGATAAAAATCAACCTCCGTCCGATCGCTTTCTCAAAATCCGCTTCGCTTGCTTCTGAGTATTCAAGACACGTCCTTCCTACTCGGCTGCTCGCAGTCCAATCCTTAGTACTTTACTTGTTTTCGGGAGAAGCATGTCAGAAAATACAAACTCGTCAAAAACTCTGGACAACTGGGAACAATTTAGCTAATTGGAACCGTTACTTCTATGAATTGCAAGGTCTGTTAGGGCTTTCGCAGGTCTCTTCAGTTACAGGCTGAATATTCTTAGTGAATAAAGGAGTACTACCAACTTTGATGGGGCATTCAACTTATGGTACAAGATTTTAGTCATCAATGAGGCCACAAGAGCCCTGGCCAGGAGCACAATGTTCTAGTTGGCCCCCTCCCTTGTTTCCAAAAGAAATTTTATCCTGGTTTAGTTTTGAAAGGCGTTTTCAAAGGTTTGTGGTCAAATTACCATGAAAACTTATCCAGACAACAGCTTTTTAATTCAAATTTCTTGATAATTTTCAACGCAATTCCTGAATTCTTTTCGTAGGTACATTTTTCAACTTAAAACACTGTTTGTATAATATTTAATGGTGGAAATTAGTATTGAAATGAATTTTTTTCGAAATAATTTGTTTTCCATTAAATATCCATTATAATTATGTTGTTTCCACAATTTCCAGCACTACCGTGAACGGAAAATCGTTTTGGTATTCTGAATTTAACATGATTAATAATTGAATAGAAGGATACTTGGTTCGACAATAGTTTTATTGATTATCACAAATGTATTGAGTATTGGTTGCCATGGATGATGAACTTATAACTATTACATCGATTGCAGTCAATATGACTCACCGGGATTAAATCGAGCCTTTTAGAAATTACATTATCTTTGAGGAATATTAAATTCCTGAGCTTGTATCACCAATATTTTCATCAAGAAAAAAGAATTTGATGATCTTTTGAATTCAACAATGGGCGAGAAATCGACTGGTCTACTTATATAAATGGATTGAGCTTCTGATGGGTTCAAGTTTTCGTTAGAACACTCTAAATCATAATCCTTTATTGATACATTTATAAGACCGGTACGTGTACACTGTGTGCTTTGACCTGCTCGATTGTTTCAAATTGTTGTCCGTCATACAAATTTTGTTCCCCAAATTAAATAATCAACCTGATTTAATTCTGGGCTGTTAGGTGGCCACATTCATAATATTTTTCTCTAAGTCTTAAAGTTACTAAACTGTTTTCATAAATGTGTTATTTGTTAAAATGTTATTTAATAAAAAAATGGTATTTCGCGAATCCGCTAATTTCGGAAAATTTCTATCCAGTGTTCTGGATAGATCTACCGATAAAGCATATTAGTACAATTTTAGCTAAAACAGTTTCCATTTGCAATGAGCTCAAATGCACAAATTTTGCTCAGCTTCTCCCATTTTGTCCGATTTCTGTCTCTTCTTTTTCATTGTTCCCTTTTTTACAGGACTATTACATTATTAAATTTCCTTCTAGGGCCGTCTTCACTATGTATTGATTTGGTTTGCCTTATCCACGTAACTTGTCACGAGTCATAGATTCTTACCAAATTCTTGAGGTTCTATGCCTTCTATAATCTGCTAGGTCTCTATCTAATTCCTTTTTGTACCCATTGCATCCAATAGTATATTATACATCAAGGTGGTGAAGACTTTTATTATTGACCGAGCACCAAAATTGTAGCCTTGCTCCAAGCGGAATAAGGTGCGAGGTTTATAAATGTCTTCAACACCATGATGTATATACAATTTTCTCCACTACTAGCCAAATTTAAAACAAAAATTGAAAATAATTCACAAACGCACCACGAGAAGCGTTCACCCCGTCCTCTGACTGACAAGTACACTGTCAGTTTTCGATATATTAGACCGGTCAACGGAAAAAATATTTTTTCTTGGGTTTCTGTTCTCATGCTTAAATTCTGATTCTCTACGATAAGTATAATTTAATTTTTTCATAAGCAAAAGATGGCAGCACTTTGATTAACCCGAAAGTGAACTGTATTATTATTTGTAAGAGGGACAGTAGTGAATATTAACTTGTTTATTACAGCTGTAGCAACTATATTTTTGTTTTACTCAGTTGAAAAATGGCATCAAGACGGTGTAAAAATGATGATTCATTCTGTTTTATTTGCGGTGAAGTTAGGAGAAAAAAATTTGCTTTATTAACAAATTTGAAAATTTGCGAAGACTATGAAGGCTATTTTAAGCTGAAAATCAGTAATCAAAATGAAAATTGGGTACCTCACTTCGCCTGCCTGTTAAATACGAGAGAGCATAAAAGAAATACGAAGAATATTCACTTTCACTTACAAATCTTCAATAAAGAACACTCTTGTATTCGAAAAAATGTTTTCTAATTATAATTTACAGTGGAAGTGTAGAAAAAATATAAAAATCAGTAATTTTTGCCGAAAAATTGAAAAAACTCTCTAGTTTCTACAAAAGCAAACTTCAATCGAAAAAAAAATTTTCCCCATTTTTGTCGTAGGAGAAACCAAAATTAGACATATAGCAGTCGGACCCATACTTTGTGTTTCATTTTTAGTTGAGCGCGAATCTTAAACTAATGGCCTTTTTATTCAAATAATTTTATCTTGATAGGTAATCTCCTGGGTATACAAAATTAGGTATGCTGCAAAAGTTTTTGTTGAACTACTATCCCTGAATTCTCAAAATATTTGAATTTGTCCATTATTGACCTAGGTTAATAATAGAAAACATTATTAACGACTAATAGAGAAATTCAACTTCTCAGTTGGCTGGTAGAAGCAATAATTGTCAACTTCACAGCTAGTAGTGGAAAAGTGGATATTATTTTAGTGCTGAAATCTAAATATAAATATAAATATAAATGATTGTGAGTGATAGCAGTGATAGAGGAGCTAATAATACACCTCCTGAAATCAAAATTTATATACAAATAGCTGGCACTGGTTGGCTTCTTTGTACACAAATTTTATAACCCTATTAATGCTCTACAAATTTGTGTGTAACATAACCTATGTATGATAACTTCTTTCATAACGGTCTCGACTTTTTTCATTGCGATGGCTTGTATTCTGCTTCTTTATTTTATCAATACAAACATATATGAATCTTCGAGATAAATTTGTAATACTGACCGATGAATAATAACGCAGAGGTCATCAATTTATTGTGTGGAAACAAAAAAGTGATTAATTATTCCGAACACAATATATCGACAAGCTATGCGTCGACGACAATGTCGATGCGGAAGTGCCATATATCGACTTTCCGTTCGTTTCCCTTCGAAACAGCTACCTATATCTTTTCATTTTGATGCTTGACTGCTACTACGCTTTTTGTTTGTCGATTTCACTATTAATTTCGATTGAAACAATTAAGCGATTTGTTCAAGGAAGACAGTTTCTTGAACTTTAGGTGTCATCCTAACACCGACATTATTTTTGTATGTCACTTGGATAAAAATAAATATATTCAGTGTACAAGAAGCATTGAACCGTTTTCAAATGATAAAATACTAGACTCGGATGCGATAAAATGATGAGATTTGAAATTAATTACTTCTGAATAGAACATCCTATACATTATTGGGTTGTTGTATTATCCTCTACAAAAAGTGCTCAAAATGACTTATATTTCCTCCTAGGCCTGCCTCTACTAGATCTTCTATTTTTTGGTTTGGTTTGCCATATCAACTTGACTTGTCTCGAGTTGTCCATTCTTACCATATGTCCAAACCACTTCAGTTGTTGTCGTTCTATACTGTTTATGATCGGCTCGACCACCAATTCCCCTCTAATAACTTCATTTCTCACTCGGTCTTTTTTTGTGATGCCCTTTATGCCCCTTAGAAATTTCATTTCTATTGCTTGTATTTTGCTCTTCTGTTGTTCCGTGAGTATCCAGCTTTCACAACCATAGATCAGGATCGGTTTGAATATGGTTTTGTAGACTATCATCTTTGTCTTCGTCGACACTTCTTTCTTCCTTACAAGCGTGCTACTAAATGAATAGTACAACTTGGTTGCGCTTTCTATCCTGTTGTTAATTTCCGCTTCGTTCTTCCCGTCTTTGTTTATCAAGACACCTAGATACTTGAAGTTATCCGTTTGTTCTAATTCTTTATCGCTTAAACTAACAACTGTTTGGACTCCGTTTTACCGATCACCATTATTTTTGTTTTATTCGCATTAATTTTTAGGTTGTATTTCTTCACTGCTTCATACCATAGATTTAAATTGTTTTGCAGGTCCGTTTGATTCTTGGCACATATCATTGAATCGTCTGCGAAGGCACATTCTGTTATATAGGTTGGTTCCAGATTTCTGTAGCCCCCCAGAAGTTTCTTTGCTTTTGCTTTGACTTCCTTCATTACATCGTTTAGTATAAGGTTGAATAAGGTGGTGCTTAGAACTCCTCCCTGTCTTAAACCTTCCCTAGTTAGAAACTGCTCAGACTCGGCATTATTTGTTCTTATGTAGTTTCTGGTGCATTGGTATAAGCTGGCTTTGCTGATCCTCAGTGGCGGATTTGCAGTCCTAGCCGCTCTAGGCCCCAGGCCATGTGCCGCCCTTTTCTCAGCACCGATCATTAGAGACTAGATACATAATTCATGAATTTACTTTATTGCCTCTAAAATATTTTGAGATACTTTGCATTTGAGTTATTTCTTGTTATCATCACTGAGTTTTTTTGGCACGATTGCCGCCCTTCGTATCTGGCCGCCCTAGGCCCGGGCCTACTGGGCCTTATGGCAAATCCGCCACTGCTGATCCTTAGTTCTTCGTTGACCCCTCTGTTTCTTAAACTGTTCCATACTGTCTTCCTTGAAATACTGTCGGAAGCTTTTTCCAAATCTATGAATTTTACAGACATATTGCTATTATGATACTTCTCAATCATTTGTTTTATGGTAAATATGTGGTCTTGTACTCCTCTTCCTCTTGTAAATCCGCTCTGTGAGTCTTCCATCTGATGTTCAATTATGGTTTTTAATTTAAAGTCTAACAATTTTTCGTATACTTTTGACGCAATGCTTAATAATGTAATACCTCTATAATTGTTACAGTCTCTATTGTTACCTTTTTCGTGTAGAGGCAGTATTATTCCTATCTCCCAATCTTTAGGAATTCGGTGTTCCTTTGCAGCTTTATTGATTAGAATTGTTAACACTTCAAAGCCTGAGTGTACCAAGTTGTGCAGTATATCTGTTGTTATTTGGTCATGACCTGCAGCTTTACATCTTTCCAACATTTTTATTGCAGCTTTCACATCTTCTATTTCGAACTATATATCCACATTGCTCTTGTTCTGCTTCTGAGATTTCTGTTTCTTCTACCATGTTCGTTCGTTGCACAGTCAATATGTCTTCGAAATGTTGTTTCCACCTTTCCATTATTTCCTTTGTCTCTGTCAACAGTTTGCCTGAGGTGCCAAGGACTCTAAGCCTGTGACTGGTGGTGCCGAGCCAATCCATCAATCAATCTGTAGGAAAGGAAGTGGGGGAAAAATACAAATAGATTTTTTATTTTGACTTTTTCAAATTTTTAAATTGTCTGGATGCTGGATGCTGAGAAGTACCCGAAGCAATGTACTGAAAAGTGCTGTCGTTATGGCACTAAAAAGTGCTTTTTGTTTCTTTGATACCTTATTGAGTTTCTTTAACTCTTTCAATAATTCCTCACTTCTGTATCTGTATCTGTAGAGTGGGGAGGGTGAGTGTGTAGGCTCACAGCACTTAGGCCACATGTGACCCATTGTACATCCTCCCGAGGAGTTGTCCTCCTAGGTCATTGTCCATCCTGTCCTTCTCAGGAAGGTGGACAGGTCACTGGGAGACATCTCCTTTATATCGGCAGGTGTAGGCCAAGACTCACCGAACACACACTCTCTTATTGACGATAACTCCGGACACTCGCATAAGACATGCCTGCCAGTTTCATCTTCCTGTTCACACATCCTGCATAGAGGTGTGTCCACTAGCCCCATAGCATGGAGGTGTTTCTTCAGTTGACAGTGGCGAGTAGGTTTTTCCTGGTTATCGCCAAATATTTCTTCGGCGCCAGCTTCCAAGGGTCGCCCAGGGTGATCCTGGCAAGACTACATCCTTTGATTCCATCCCATCTCTTGAGGGATTGAGCATGGGTGTAACGTTTGGCGAGTTCCGCAATTGTCGAAGTCGTTAGACCGTAGGTGTCACTGGGTCCTAAAATTTTCGGTCCAGCCGCTTCCCTGGCTGAAGAATCGGCAATGCGATTACCTTTGCTCCTGTCGTACCTTTTAACCCACCTCAGGATAATATTGTTATGTGCCGAGGCGTTAGCTAATTCTTGGTGGCACTCTAGTACTAGTATTCAAGTATTGCAGTTGCTATCACTGCGGAAATTAAGATGAAGAGAAAAATCACAGAAAGCCGGCATCCATCAACCCGCTAGGTTGTGCATGGAAGAGGAGAAAACTGCCTCTCACCCTATCTTCGACTGCGAAGCATTATCTCATTGGAGATATAGACTTCTATAGCTAGAGCATCTAAGGGAGGATTTCTCCAAGACGGACTTAGTGAAAAGACTGTTGAGCCCAATAAGAGCTACTGGTTTGTTCACATAAACGGCAGAATCAAGAGCACAAAGAGCCTAATGGCTGAGGTGCCAAGGACTCTAAGCCTGTTACTGGTGGTGCAGAGCCAATCCATCAATCAACCCTGTAGGAAAGGAAGTGGGGGAAGAATACAAATACATTTTTTATTTTGAGTTTTTCAAATTGTCTCGAATGCTGAAAAGTACCCGAAACAATGCACTGAAAAGTGCTGTCGTTATTGCACTAAAAAGTGCTTTTTGTGTCTTTAATATCTGATTAAGTTTCTTTAACTCTTTCATTAATTCCTCATTCATCTATTTATCTTTTTCCTTTTATTATGTTATTATGTATAATCCAGCTCCCTTCTAACTTTCAGTGTAGCGAGATTTCTCAATTTTTCCCTAATTGTATCAAAAATAATACCAAGAGTGCTTTAAATTTTATCGATTTTTTTCTTTGTCACGAAAACTTGTTTATTTGGCAAAAATATGAAAACAAACCGATTGATAAAATCACGAGTCCGTTAGGACTCGTGATTTTATCTAAATTCGGTTTGTTTGAATGCTTTTGCTCAAAAAAACAAGTTTTCGTGGAAAAGAAAAAAAATTATCGATAAAATTTGAAGAGCGAGTTGTATTTGGGAAGATTATTTTTTTCATCAATTGTGGAGTGGAGTTTTGTATTAAATGTTCAATATTCGATGGATCGGTTTATGTTCATTTCTCAATAAACTTCAAAGCACTTTTAGTTGCCAATAATGACATATACAAAGTAAAATTTTGACGTTTCAATGTAAACAAGGTATTATCGATGAGGAAGATTAGTTTCATTTGAAAAAGTAATATGGTGATATTTTGTTTTTATTTAATTTAATTGTTGAAAACCTTTCAGCATCAACAATTAAACAATTGAAAATCCATAAATGATATTTACTTTTAAATCATCAACATTGATCTCCTATATCGGAAATGTATTCCCTACTTTCTACATAAAATATAGATTCAACCTAATTATGTTGTTTACAATTTTCACCCTAATCTCCCCCAATCAAAAAATCGGCGCACACCGTCTAACAAGGTGCGCGCGCTATGATGGCGTCTACCTGTCGACGTCGTCGTCCTCCACGTCGTAGCCAGCGGTGGTAGTATTCGGGGCAGAATAGCGGGTGGTAGGGGTAGGGAGCAGTAAGGGGCGGCATACAGTGTTTCCAAATCAAATAAATTTCATAACGACATGGGAAATTCCATTCTGCACGTAAAATTTTAAACATAGTTTCTTGATTGATTTACTTCCATGATATAAATAGATGTAGTTGTCTATACATTCTTCTTTTTCTATATACGTGGTTTCCCTATATAGTATGTCCTATCTACAGTAGAGAGCGAGTTTTAAGGTTATTTGATCCTCTTCTACTTGCCAGACTTTTCCTTGCCATGCATGAAGTATCACCTTCTCAGTAATATTTGTCTTTCGTTCACCAAGCCACTGCTATTTGACAATTTTTTCTCAAACAACTCCAAATATGTATAAGAAATAATTTAAAAGAGTAAGTTGGAAACAAAAGTATATAGATGCCTAATTAACCGAAATATTTTGATGTGAAAATACTGAATTTCGTTGTTTCTTAGTAATTTACAATGTGGCAACACCGCCAAACAAGAATCGCAGCAGTGTGAGGCGAGCACCGGCCACGGCGTGACA
>CAJUYI010001249.1:0-20030 GCA_910591695.1 Galerucella pusilla
TAAAGTTTGGATGTGTCCGCCATTTTGTTTTTTCAAACAAAACGCGATATATTAGATTAGTAGTGTGTCTTGATCAATTATCTTTTGAACAAAACCGACATCAATAAAATCGACCTATAAATAAAAAAAATATCAATAAAAAAGGAAATTCCGGTTTTTTTTGGACAACCCTATATATTGATTATGCCATAAAATTCGTGATTGGAGTTTTTTAACCGGTGCACACGAATTTCCGTCAGGTTCCTTAATGACCAATATAATATACACATGAGTTCCCGTCCGACACTTGCAGTAACTTAATCCTGCACTCGAATTGCCGTCCAGTTTATTTAATCTGCCCTAATAGTTAGTTCATCCTGGCGAGGTTAGGTTAGGTGACTTATTATTCCTGAAATAAATGTACAAATACCTTTACCATTTAATTTATTTTATATTTCCTTGAACTTCTTAATTTTGTGTTTATCTTGTTGCGCGCAATTCGACTCCTAATTTTGGTGTTCTTACTCGTATTCAGGTAGAAAATGACCGCTGCGCGCAACTCGTCCCTGCCCAAATAAACACCTTTTAAACAGGTTAGTTTTCACCCTGACGGGAACTCGAGTGACAGCTTAACGTACCCCAATTATGACACAGGTAGAGTGGTTATCCTGACGGGAATTCGTGTGCGTCCCTATTAACGGAAACAAAATAAAAATTCAAACATACAGTGTGGGACTTTTAGTGATGTTGTCAATGGTGGGGGCGTGCTTGCTTTCTCTCCTCCACTGATTTTAGTGATATAAATAAAATATAAAAAACTTCCAAGGATTTTGTGTGGATTTTCTCTTTTTTGATAAATAAAATAACTTTCATTTCATTTACCATATAATTAGAAGTATTTTATTGACCGTATGAGGGAAAAAAATGTTTCTACATTATTATGTCGTCTTCATTTATTACAAGCACTACTAGTGTTTAAAAGCAAATTACCGCTTCCCATCTCACTCCGTTTCCACGTGTAGACAACAATCAATCAATGAGTAAAGGTTATGCCATTGGTTTTAAATCATAATATCGCTTAGGCTCGACATCAAGATCACGATTAACACCTACGAGTATCATGAATTCTGCAGTCGTTCGAATCGAACCCATACCTGCCTACCTTTCGATTATTAGTTGTGACCTTTTAAGATGGTAAAAAATGAGGAAAAACGTTCCGACACAAGTCAATTTGAGTGAATTATAGGTAGCGGGAAATGGGTGGGATTTACATACGTGAGAGGAGATTGCTTTGTTTAGGTTTTTTTATTACAATTCTTAGGCCAGGCAAATAACACATGCTTATTAATAGTATATTATACATCAAGGTGGTGAAGACTATTATTATTGACCGAGCACCAAGAGGTTTATAAATGTCTTCAACACCATAATGGTGTATATCCAATTTTTTCCACTACTAGCCAAATTTAAAACAAAAATTGAAAATAATTCACAAACGCACCACGAGAAGCGTTATGAACGTACTCGTTTTGTCATCAGTCATTTTTAATTGAGCGCGAATTTTGAACTAATGGCATTTTTATTCAAATAATTTTATCTTGATAGGTAATTTCAAGAAGCAAATCTGTTAAAGACATTCTCCTGAATTCTCCCTGAGTTCTCGAAATATTTGAATTTGTCCATTATTGACCTAGGTAAATAATATAGAAAAAATTATTAACCACTAATAGAGAAAATCAACTTCTCATTTAGCTTGAAGAAGCAATAATTGTCAACTTCACAGCTAGTAGTGGAAAAAATAGTTTATATTTGATATAAGTACTTGGTTAAATTTCTAAATTAAGCCGGCTGTCAAAATATGACAACAGTCCAAGGATACTCAAGTCTGACGGAAGAAAGATTCTAAAATTTCATATTTTTTTATCCTGCGGATATAATTTTTAGTTATTACGATTGAAAAGCTTAAACAGGGACACGTAAGCCGTTTTTTTTGGAAAAATAATACCCTCCAATTCTATAAATATTCACTTATTGTGAGCCTTTCTAAAGGGGTCATCCATAAATTACGTCACACGTTAAGGGGAATCTATCGGCAGCGATTTGAGAAAATATCGAAATATTATATTTTTGGCAAAGAATTTTGAGTTAATGGATGTATTGAAAATTAAGAAAAAAAGATATCATGTAGATTAATGTTGAACTTAGAGTTCTCATCGAATAAAAACTTTGAAATGCTAACCAAATTTTGTTGAAAAAAATACGAATCATGAGGTAATTACACATATTAAGCAAAGTTTGAGCCCTTGTAAACAATTAAATATGGATTAAATTGAAAAACTAATTGATAAGAAGTCTAATTTGAAGCTTTATAAATACTATATAAAAATCTCAGAATCCTCAAATTACTTATGACCGTACAATTCCTTATTGAAATTCGGTTGCTACTACTAAAATATCGGATAAAAATCCATCGCTCGCTTTTCTATCCTTCTATGACTGACATTGTCTCTCTGCTTCGGTAGTCGCGTGCCGTTCCATTGTTGATACAACGCTCGCCGGTCTCGGCGGTCTCCCAGTTCAGTACTGACGAAGCTTATAGAGTAGTACGTGAACCAAAATCCGCTTGGACCGCTTTGCTACCTACATGTTGCGGAGCTTTCATATTTCTAATAAAATTTTCGTTATGTGAACTTAAACGTGAGGACGTAGGGAAACAAAAAAATATACAAAGCATAATTGTGCAAGGTTGAATTTGGTAGATGCCCCTTAGAGGTGGGGAGGGTATCACCAGAATGTGGCATTGTGTGACTAGGGGCAGGGGGGGGGGTCAGAAGCTTTGTGACGTTACATGTTAAAATTTAAAGTACTAAAACGCGAAATTTATATGTGAATAAGAAAATTTTAAAATTTTCGGACTCAATTTATATTTTTAAGACTTTAGCACTCTCGCTATGATATTATGAAAGATTTTTTGATAAAAATAAGAAAAAAATGAAAATAATTGTTTTCTTTTGATTATTTTTAAATACGTGCATAAAATTGAAAAATGTGTGATGTCACATCAGGGGGGAGGGGTTCTAAAAATGTGACAACCTGTGACAATGACAGGGGGAGGGGTAAAAAAGTCCTAAAATTCGTGTGACGTAATTTATAGTTGACCCGAAACTTTTAAAAATTTTTCAGTAAAGTTGAGCATTTCTTTTTCTTATATTCTTGAATAATGATTAATAAATCTTAAGAAATAACTTTCTTCTGATCAAAAGGTGTGGAGAAGCAGGTGGTCAGATCATTTCCCAATCCGATCAAGTCAAGTAATAAGTATCTAACTGATAATTGATTTCCACACTCACAAATTGGTGATTTTTCTGCCAAAAGAAGGTATGATGATGTCAAGTGTGAGTGGCCTAGGCGAAGTCTTGAAATTACGTTTTTTCAAATGGCAAGCAGATTTTTTAATGATTTTGTGATGAGATGGTTATAGTTCGAAAATTTGACTTTCATGGATTTAAACAAGTTTAAATGGGGTGCGACCCTGGGACGAAATTCGCTTAAAAAAGATTGCATAGATTGACAACGTGCCTGTAATGTTCTGTATCTGCATACACACAAATTGGTTTCTAAAAAGGTAACTAGAGTCCACTTTACGACATTTTTAGAGCTTTCCTTACAAATTTTTTGTCAAACCAAGAATTACGCATTAATTTAAAGTTTTTTTCACAAGGCAATGTCCATTATTTCAAGAAAACCGTTTTTGAAAAAAATATATAGAACAAAGTTGAAGTGCATACCAAATTTGGCGATTATAAAATATAAGAAGACTTTTGGTGGGTCGTCTTGAGATGATTATGTACGTTTAAAAAATAAAAACTGTCTTTATTATGTATAAAAAAAGAATGACCCAGTTTTAAACTAGTTTGGATAAAAAATGAAATGAAGAGAAACAACAGAAAGTAGGTTGATTGCAAAATAATTAAGAAAATCCACATATAGCTACAGCTGTATTAAAATATAGTTAAAAATAATAATAAAAAGCGCGATTTATACATAATCGAACTAATAAATAGTAAAAAATAATATTAATTTAAGATTTAAAATTATTGTAATTATAGTTATAGCGTCAGATGCTTTGTACTACATTTATACACTAACTCTGATTCACAACAAAGAATTTTCTTTTTATCTAAAAAATATACTGTATTGATTTTCTTTTTTAGGATATTATTGTTATATTGATGTCCCAGGCTGTGGATCTTACTCAGGTCGTGATTCTATTCTTTTTTTTTCAATAAAATTGTAAAATTTTCAAATTTAGGAAATTATATTTTACAATGAAACATTACATTACAACCAAATTTAGTATTTAAATAACAGTTATTTTATTTATGAAGAATTATGATTATTTTGATGAATTCTGTATTTGTTCCAATTATATTATTATTTTTATTCTTATTCTGATTGTTAATTAACCCTTTCCCCTACGATAAACACCCTTTAATTTTGATATTTTAAATCATTATCTAATTTGAATCATTTGAAATTTACTTCCCTATTTCTTTCCTCCATGCATAATTTTAATTCTCCATATAATACGAAACTTCTTGTCTATTATCCTATTTTTTCTCTCAAATTTTGTGAATAGTTTCTAATATTTTAATTCATCCAATGTATTTTTTATTCCCCTACGATTTTCACATAAACGTGTCCATATCTTTTGAAGGACTCTGACGACTCTGTATAACGTGGCAAAACCTAATATCAAAAGCTTCAAAAAAATGTAACCAATCCGAATTCGGTATAATATACAGGGGTTCCCATTTGAAAAATCATATGTTTGGTTTGTAATGGAGTTATGCAGCACTCTGTATAGTTCGATATAATTTGAAAATATGGACCTTCAGCACATCTACTATTTTTGTTAATAGCATTTTTTGATATTTCTTAAAATAACCCATATAACGAAGTTTGTCGTAAGATTGGTACACCCTGTATATATTTTCTGTACTTATATCAAAATTTATTTCACGTTTCTTACTAAATTTTTCAAAAAAGATCCTCTACTTATTTATTTTAGCAACGCTATTCTATTATTTTTTAGATAACCCTTATTTTCAATTTAAATCTTTTTATTGGTTCATTTTAACTTAAGACCCAAATTACCATTTGAATGAGGCTTTATTCTTCTATTTTTTATAAAATAACTGACAAGAAACTTCATTATACTACCACATTTGATAGTTCAATTATATACAAATTTTTATAAAAAAATCCATCTTATCCTATTAATACATATCTCTATACAATACAAACCTATATATTGGACTACCCTGTATAATAAATATTTCTGAAAATTCCATATGCTAAAATCGATTATTCACATTTTTGCAAAAACTTACGATCCCACACAACACAAAAGGACATTCGACCAACCATCTGCCGAAGGGTTATACAAAGACCCCTAAAGGACCGGCTAGTCATCAACCCTTTGCTCTCCCACGCGGCCCACAGAATTTTACAAAAACCACTCTTTTTGATAAACACAGTTAGATTCATACAATGCAACAGAAACTATGTTTCTTTTCACTAAATCCTTTGCAACTGGCCCAGATTGGCCGGATAAAGGTTACAAGCATTTTTTCGCATTTCGGGAATCTTTGACAATATCTTTCATTAGCTATTTATGAGAGCGGATAATGGTCGGTATACAGGGTGTTACAATTTAAAAATATTGACTTTTGTCCAGTCAAATGTAAATTTTACAATTTAAAAATATTGACTTTTGTCCAGTCAAATGTAAATTTTACAATTGACACGCTGTATAGATATCATTATTGCCGTGGGTGTTGACCACCAGCCAGTTCCGCATCGTAAATGCTGCGCACGTGTATTTATAATATCATATCAAAACATTATACCTCAACAACAACAGTTATCATCCAAAAGCAAACACACTCAATTAACAACGAGTGCATTTATATCTAAACCACAACTATTACGTCATTATCAAATGCCATAGAAATAACAAAGCTTGAAACTGAAAACGTTACAAAAAAAGTTTGTAGCATGAATCTTGTTAGTTTATAATAATTATAATAATTTCGATCGAGCTTTTTTTTCGAGTGAAAAATTCGTTATCTTTTCTTTATTTGGACTGTTTTTTCAGGATTTATTTTTTAGCAATAGTATATTATACACCAAGTGGTGAAGACTATTATTATTGACCGAGCACCAAGATTATTTCGCGAGGGGCTTTGTCCCGAGCGGAATAAGGTGCGGTTTATAAATGTCTTCACAACCATGGTGTATACAATTTTTTCCACTACTGGCCAAATTTGAGACAAAAATTAAAAATAATTCACAAACGCACCACGAGAAGCGTTTACTTCGTCGTCTGACTGACAAGTACACTGTCAGTTTTCAAGCAGCAAATATGTTCAAGACAATCTCCTTGGTATACAGAAATCTAGTGGTTCATATTCATATTTATAGTCATATTTATTGGCATGTATTTGTGTGTATATGTATGTTTGTATGTATGTATGTGTGAATGAGTATGTATGAATACATTCCTATTTATTTTTAATAATATACATTTTTCTACAAACGTCAAAAAATGACAAGGTTCGCGCATTGACAACAATATGCGAAGTGACCCTTTTTTTCATTTTCCTTCGTTACCATGCGCGAAGTAGTGTGCGAAATACTTACTTCGCACACTGCATGTTCCTCAATCAAGCAAAAATCCAAGAAGTCATTTTTTTATTAATGTATACAATAATTGAGCCTTTCAAATTGTGAGAAAATTAAACACTACCTAATTTTATTTATTATTTACAATGTTAACATTAATGGTGCAGCCAGTGCACGAACCAATATTTATTCCTAAGCCAGATAACTCAGATTCAGCTCGTGATATCGTAATTATCAAGAACTGTCACTTTGAAATAATTGTCAACAAATGCCATTTTATTCCCATAGTTACAGTAATTACTTGATTTGGAAAAACAGTTTAAGCCAGTTCAATACTATTTTTCATATTAAGCTAAACATGTTACTTATTTTAGAACAATATTTTTGACGTTTGTAGAAAAAATTTTGTTTGCATCTCATGCGCCAAATACTTTGGTGAACGAGAAAAAATCAGTTCTCCATCACCAGAGTAGCATTTCTTTCGCGCACTAGATACAAAAATAACTATTCTAATAATATTTTATATTTTTTATCTTAGTTTTATATTTTATTGCTTACACAATACTTTTTATGCTTTTTATATTTTATTTTGTGCTTGTTTTATTTCATATTTTACTCGTATTATATTTTACTTTATTTTATGGTTACTTTATACATATTCCTGTTTATTTTTTGTACAGTTTGTTTGTTTATTTGTTTATACTACATATTTTATTTATATCACTTATTGTACATGTTTTGTATATTTTTTGATCATCTAGTTTATTAAATACGTATTTTTTTTATTGTTAACATTATCTATGATAAATAAAGGATAAACTTTTCTAACAAAATAATGTTGCACAAGTTTTTGTTGAACTATTATACTATCCCTGAATGGTCAAAATATTTGAATTTGTCCATTATTGACCTAGGTTAATAATGGAAAAAATTATTACTCACTAATAGAGAAATTCAACTTCTCAGTTGTCTAGAAGAAGCAATAATAGGGTACAAGCATAAATTTTGCTATTGGTGGGAATTGACGCTTTATCAGGTCTCCTAACACCTTGCATGTCTATTTTTTCAAAAAAATATAAACTTTACTTTTAAAACGACTTTAAAAATCATAAAATTTGAAAGTCCGCCAAAACGCGCTTTACGTCATAAAGATGGCTGCCCCATGGTGTGACGTCATTTGTTTACGTTCTTATTCGTGTATCACGCTTTGAGTTCTTGAGACCTAATTTGTTTCTGAAAGCTTTAAAAATGGATGAAGCCGAAAAAAAACTTTGTATTCCAAGTATTGTATTGTTCCAGTGTGTAAATCAACGTCTATTAAAACTCCAGACAAAATATTTGTTACTTTACCTGGTGGCGCAAACAAAAATACACTTAAGAGAAGGGTATTATGGTTGTAAGCTATGCGTCGAAACAAAGACGATATTTCGACAAATACTACTACTTTTGTTTGTGAAGACCATTTTAATGTAAGTACCTACTTCTATGCTGGTAATTTTTATTCTTGAATAGTTTGAGGTTACGTACCTATATGTCTAGGAATCAACTATAAAAAAAATCATTTTCTTACGACCACACATCGAAATATGGTTGTATATATTATATAAACATTACATAGTTTAAATCGTACTTACGATAATGCTTCAACTCCTCTTATTTCCTCTGAATTGAAGCAGCTGTTTGACTTCATAAATTCAAGCAGCATAAATGAGTCTACTTTGGGTAAGTTATCAGTTTGTGCTTTTACAAAACCTTCGCTAGCCATATCTTTACTCACAAAATATGAAAGAATCGTCACAGAACACTGAGCTAGTAAATAAAATATATTCTTCTAAAAGTTTTAAAATATCCTCGGAAATATTGAATATATATGTCCACTTTACGTTAACTTTCAGAAATAAAAAAAGGACACACAAACACGTAATGGTCTCAAACAAACTCATAAATGATATTTTTACGTCGATGAAGCAATTAATAGTTGATTAAAATACAATATAAACACACAACTGCACATAACCTAATGCAATACCGGCCACATTGACATAAGTAAACACAAGAGATATGACATCACACGTATCATCGGTAGCGTTCGGAAATCCTCGGGTTGTGGTCGGAAAGTGCATTGAAATTTGAATTTTATTTTAAAATTTGGGAGTAATTTCCAATGGAAACTGGTTTATTTCCTATTATTGGTAATTTTTGATATCATATTTACTATTATAAATCAATATCCAAGCAAAATATGAAATATGCGTGTACTCTTTTGTCAACTTCACAGCTAGTAGTGTAAAAAAAGTTTTATTAACCAATATTACTTGTTATCTAAGACATTGAATTTAGATTATTTTTTGAGGTAGTGTTGTATAGTATATTATAGGTGTGTTCTTTTTGACTGAGATCTCAGCTCACTTCAGTTGAAGTGATCTGAGATAAAGTGATGTGAGTAAGCACCAAAAAGAACGACCTACTCAATTGAAACGCGAGATCTGCCGTCACATGCGTGAATAAGAGACATAAAACATATAAACATAACCTATCTGGAATCTAGATCTCCAATAACCACGCTTGATTCATCCCCTCCACTTTATTGCCGACTCAACTCCAACTGATACCCCCTTACATCACATTCAGCATCGGTGAAGGGGGAGGAAAAATCTCAGCTCACTTCGAAGTGAGTAAATCAAAAAGAACGCGCACATTACCGATGTGAGCTGAGATTAACTAAGATCTCAGTCAAAAAGAACACACCTTATGTCATAAGGGTAGAAAACGAGCCGTAGTCTATTGGTCGATAGGTGAAGGTTCATAAAACTCGTTTTCTTCTTTTGTTACGCACTGTTTTTCATCTACCCAATAAACCAAAAAATAGAAAAATATAACAAAAAACCTTGACATTCACTGACTTTAAAATTAAAAAATTTAGGGGAAACGTCAAAATTACCAGCCGTAACAAAGCAAAGAGCAAGAGATTATGAAATAATGAAAGAAATAAGTGGAGGAAGAGTATTTGCAACATGCCTTGCATGACTCAGTGGTAAAAGACATCAAATTTGACGCAATGTATTAAAAAATATAAAACAATTGTAAAGCTTCTAAAGTGGCTTAGAATATTTGATAGTAGCTCAATAAAAGAACTGTTATCTCTCTACATTTTCATGCTATTTCATGCATGAGCTCGATCCTTTGAAAGACTCTAACGTACCGTTAAATTTATGAAAAAGAAATTATAACCAAGTGAGCCAAAATAAACAGTTAACAAGTTTTTACTTTTTTCTTCGAAACATTGAATAGAAATGTTACAGATTATTTCAATAGAGACTAAATTAGAAAAATTGGATGTTTTAAATTGTTTTCCGGAAATTGTACGTTCTAAATCGAACACCCGGTGTAAAAATAGTATTTCAACAAAATACTATAAAGACAAATTTGTCATAAACAAAACGATGACATGAGTCATACCTCTTTCACTATACTCACTATTGTGTTTTCTTTTCGAAAAATTTTGCGTAAGGGTTACGTGTAGTTACATAGAAAGCTGGCATATGGTGCAGATGTTGAATTTTACATGAAAACCGAGTCCGTTCGACCAGACCGGCCTTTTGTATGCAAACTCTCTTTTGGTCCATTGCCTTTTGGTATGCATATATCTGATTATTCCTTTTGAATATCGTACGAAAGATGCCGGCGAAAAGGATTTTCTATAGATTTAGATACTTTTACTATAAACTCCGCTTGCGTATATTTATTTTGCTGGAATGCGATAAAGCGAAATTGGAAGTTGCCTAAATTTCAACTACAGTCAAATGCAGTCTTACCATGCGGGTCATACGATTCAACAAAGACATACTCACCGTTTTTGTTTTCTTTTTTCGCGTTTAATCATAACTTCCAAATAAAATCCGTAAGATGAATAAGACAGACTTATGCAATTTTGACGGAAGAAAAAAGGATAATATGTATTTAGTTTTCAGCGATTCTAAAAAGTCTTTCACCAGCGAAGTTTTTATTTAAATGTCAGTTTTGTGACTTTGACAATTCAAAATGACAATATTAATAATAAGAAGCAATTTTCCGGTATTTTGCATCCCCAAGCAAAAAAATGGTACTTAATCTGATAGATTATTTCGAGAATGAATGAAAAAGTGGAAATTTGTAATCCCACATTTTGGTAACCTCTGTGTCTTCTGGTTAGTGACCTTTGAACCTGCATGATAAGAGCGCTTTTCACTATAGTATTAGATGTCGGATACATTGTATAACAATTATATCTATCCGAGTTAATTGGCCAACGTATTAATTACCGATAATCCTTCAATCAATAATTAAAAAATATATATAATCCTTTTTTTGCTGTTCGTATCGATTGAATTATATAAGTTAGGAATTAGGTGCTTGTTAAAGATTACAGTTATTAAATTGGAGAAACTTTAATTGAAATTGAAAGTCGTAATTTTTGTTTTATCCTTGCAATTAATATTTAATAAATTCCTTATTCTTTATTCTTTTTACAAAAGAAAATCTGTCAAATTCCACCAGGATGATTCAGATATAAAATTAGATTTTAACAAAAAGTATATAATAAATAAAAAAGTTACAGGAATCACCCTGTAATTCAGCTAATTTTTTTTCCTAGGGCAAATTTTTAATGCCTACAGGAAGATTTAGTAGTCTCTGGTCTGGTGGACAAATACGACACAAAAGAATGCAATGATGAGACTAGGCAAGGTGCAAAGACTTGCTTGTCTCAGTATTGAAGGGTGCATGAGAACCACGCTAACGGCAGCACTAGAAGCCTTATTTGACCTTCCTCCATTATACCTCGTGATAATGGGGGAAGCTAGGATGGGACTATTTAGGCAGCAAAGTAGCCCGAGCAATAAAATAGTTAGATCAGGACACATACCCATTAAGGACATCAAAGTGGAGCCATTTTAGATATGAAAACAGACTATATGGCCACCAAACTTCTCCCCAGTACTAAATATGAGGTAGAAATACCTCACAGAAAGGACTGGCAAGACCCAAGCAGACTAAAGTTTCCCCGGGGAGAGATCTGGCATACCAGACGGGTCACATACTGGGGAAGGGACAGGAGCAGGGGTGTATAGTGAAATGAGAAACACAAGATGCTCCCTCTCACTAGGAAAACATACCAAACATATGACCGACACTCACAGGATAAACATACTAACTGACAGCCCTTGCACTTTTAAACAGCCACAAGGTAACATCCAGACTGGTGGAAGAATGCAAGAAAGAAGCTCTTGGGACCACAAAGAAGGTAGTCCGAGGGCAAATATAAAAATGGGTACAAAGCCAACATAGACTTCAGAGGAGGAACACTCCAAAGCACAGTAAAACCTTCATAGGTGACACATGTGTAAAACGGGCCGAAGAACTACTGAATATCAGTAGGAATAAGCTAAGAATTACAACAGGTTATCTAACGGGTCATACCCCAGTAAAAGATCACCTGCATAAAATATAGACATGCTCATGATTTTTTGGTGGAACTTGACATTTCCTCTTCTGAGTATTAATCTAAATAATTCTTCAGTATCTTTATTATCCAGTAAAACTTGTATTTAAATATGTAAAAAGTTATTTAAATGCCGTAACTTGCGTTAGATTTGATTTACAGATTATGCGAATCATAATTGACACTGATAAATATCGAGGTTGCTCTTATGTCACTTTTAACTTCCGAACATGATGTAAGAAAGATATACAACAAGGTGTAACTACTTCCCTGTCTTTACCAGCACGAACATGATTGAACGATATAAAGTTAGTTGGACACCTGGACATGAGATAGGTCGACACGGTATATACGAGGACTGGATAATTGAAAATTTCTTCTACTTCTATATGTTTATACTTTTCGAAACATAGGACATTTGACTGAATTAATAAATTTTTGAAAATTCAACTTTTTGACCTGCCGTCTAGGTCAGGATCTAAACTAACCAATTACTCTAAATAGAAGATAAAACCCAAATAAAATATCGTGTCATGCCACTGGAGAATGGAAGTTAGTGGAAATAGAACCGATCGTTCTTGAATATTCGAGAAGCCAAGCCAATATAAGAGCGCTTTCAGACGAGACACTTTGTGGCCAGCTACTAGTGACTGAAAAGAAACGTGCGCTAAAAATACATTTTTCCTTATGTGTGTCTCGTGTGAATGCGTCTATTTATATTAGAGCGCTTTCAGACGAGACACTTTGTGGGCAGCTATCAGTGTCTGAAAAGAATGGCGCAACTACTAGTGTCTGGAAAGAAAGGCGCGGCTAAAATACATTAACATAAATAGACGAGTCATAAATAGACGAGTCATATGTGTCTCGTGTGAATGCGTCTATTTATATTAATATATTTTTAGCCACGCGATTCTTTTCAGACACTAGTAGCCGGCCACAAAGTGTCTCGTCTGAAAGCGCTCTTAGAGATCCTTTTTATTTACTGTACAGTATTCACTTTCAAACCTAAAATTACAACGAATTATCAAGATATAATGAAATTTTGACACAAATTGATACATCTAAAGCGGCTGTCACAGTTTTGCGTTATCAAAGATTTGTATAATTTAAACATTTTCCTAAATATATTACATTTCCAACAACTTCCGATTTTTTTTTAAACGACCTCGTACAACAAACAGTAACAGACCTTTTAATTTAGCACATCTCAGATGCAGTTGTCATGACGTCACCAAGTTTTTGTTTCTGACAGATCTCCAAAAGGAACGAAACTAAATTTACATGGATAATGGATATATAGGAAGGACGCGCTTATAACGTTTTCTATTTTTATTCGAGATTAATACTGCTATATAATAATATCACACCACAAATATATAATAGAACAATAAATTATTAGGATAAATTCAATTTACGAGGATTTCTCGTTTATTTTGAGACATATTTTACACAGAATTATATTTTCTTCATTTATCAACTGACATAATTAATTACTTAAAATAACCAGACTGGCCCTTATTACTTTTTTTTTTAAAAGGGTCATGTACGAGTTGTCTCCCATTGAATTCAGGTCAACAGGAGAACTGTCAAATACTCTGCCAGTTAGCTGGAACGATGCATTTGTCAATACTATCAACTAAGTTCATACACCCCAAAAAAACACAAAGTAACCTGGAGGCACCCAGGAGGAGCAGAATGCTTCATGAAGATGATGTTGAGGATCCCAGGGTAGCAGTAAAAGCAAGGAGGCTGGAATGGATGCGACACATTATGAGAAGAGCACCAACAGAAATATTAAAGAGAATAACAGCATCTAGGTACCATTAAAGACGAGAGCAAGAGGAAGACCACGAAGCAGATGATGTGATCAAGTAGAGGAAGATATAAAGACATTGAAAATAAAAGACTGGAGAACAAATTGCAGATACAGAAGAGATTGGAAAACTATAACAAAAGAGGCCAGGACAAATAAAAGATTATAGTCGCAATGATATAAGAGGAGTAATCATAGATATACTACAGATAGAGGTAACAAGCCATAGGCGGTTGTCTAAGTGGACTTGTCCGTATGGAGAGACTCTGGTGAGAGTTAAAGAGACAGAGGATCAGATGTTTTCTTTTGTTTGTGTCTATTTCATGTGCGCCATTGTAGAAAGTCAGCCAAAACCTCTGACTTCCTATCTCTCTCTTATAGGCTGACAGGCTCCAAGGTGGTTTCTTGTCACTATCTGTAATATCTCTATGGGGTAAACCACCCTAACCTAACCACTGTTTTGTTCACCTGATAATGGTATTTATTTGCCGTAACTAGTTGCAGAGACTCCCTTGATGGGATTAAATTATACATTTTATTGAACCATTTTTTTTATAAAATAAAACTATCGAGTTTATCCACTTAAAAATGATGTTTCCGATTTTTTCTCGTGTACTACAAGTTTTCGATTCAAGGCCGTTTAATATTACTTTGTTAAATTCCTGCTACCACTTCCGACTCTTTCTCCATTTCGTAAACAATCAATGTTTGGTTCTTACAACGGCTGTGTTCACGAGCAACAAGTGTTATTTGAACCTCGGCGGGATTGAAATTGCACGAATACTTCGTGTGCCCGTTTTAGGATGAGTGCAGTTAAGCATTATACCCTCAGAAATAGGCCAAGCAATAGGTAATCTTTTCTGAGAATAATCCTAGTAGAAAACGAACTATATTATCATGTATCATGTATCATGATATATTTGCTACTCGTAAATGTTGCTCGTGAAATTGTTATAAATGTTTAAAGCGAAAAAACAACCTCCTTTTTGTTATTAACACGAAAATTTAATTGTAATTTTAGGTAATAAAAATACAAATACAAGGCATTTTATTTTTTAGCGATGGTATTGGATACTAGTGGAAAAAATTCGGAAAAACTGGAAATTTTTTTCAAAAATTCATATCTTCATCGTTTTTATAGTGATCGCGATGAGACTTCGTAGAAAATAAGTTCTTTGTATGCACTTTATGTGCACGGAGAGCAAGTAGCATGGCACAATAAGAGAACTTTCAGACAAGACACTTAGTGGCCGGCCACTAGTGTCTGAAAAGAATCGCCCGGCTAAAAATACATTAATATAAATAGTCGCTTTCAGACGAGACATTTTGTGGCCGACTACTAGTGTCTGAAAAGAATCACGCGGCCCTAAATACAATAATATAAATAGACGCATTCACACGAGACACAGATAAGAAATACGTGTCCTGCCTATTTATATTAATGTATTTTTAGCCCCGCGATTCTTTTCAGACACTAGTAGCTGGCCACAAAGTGTTTAGCCTGAAAGCGCTCTTACTTTTGTTGCAATTTTCTAATGCAATATTTTGCAGTTGGTCTGGATGCGTTATGGATATTTCAAATTCAAATTTTAAAACGGTATTGAAAGGTATATTCAAGTATTTTCAGTTTGTAATAAAAAGATGTGAAATATCGTGAACACCATTTGCGAGTCGAAGATACATCAGGTTCATAATGTCTTCTACATGTCCCGTTTTCTACTAGGATTTTTGCCATAAAAGATTATTTATTGCTTGGCTTAAAAAGCAGCTACGAGTGCTACGAATAGCTTGTGAATTTTTTGAATAAATTAGACTAGAATTTAATTCAAAATAAATATTTTTTGGAAACTGTACCTTTATAGTGTTTAATTTTATTCTCTTAACACGTTTGACAATAATTAACTGAAATTGCAAATTACAGAATAAACTTTTATGGGTTCTTTGCAAATTTTGTTACTGTAGCTTTCAAGTTGGAAAAACACTCATTGCCAAAAAATGAGAATGAGAATCACTAATAAGGTAGTTTAAAATCTGCTTAGAAAAAACATAAATTCGATTAATAGCTGATTTCGGACATGCGTTCGAATGAAGCAAAGACATGTGTTACGATCAACATTTTTATTACGGTCAGGCTGGAATTTAAAAAAAAAGTATCTCTTGATTAACGGCCGTTTTCATAACAAATGCTTAAAGTTCGCCTTAGCTAAAGTGACTTTTATCACTTTAACATAACTTAGAAATTTGGTATCAGTGACTATGACAGTTTCGAGATTTTTTCAATTGAAGTAGGGTTATGTTTATGTTCGTATTATATTTTTAGATTAGTGTTTATGCTTTCTTCTGATTTTCAACTTGAAATAAGTGTTATGGGTGAAGTAAATAGCAGAAGAGTTAGGGGTACAAATTTTACAACAGAAGAAGAATTGAATTTGGTCCTAATAGCTGGAAAATATAAACCGATTATTGAGTGCAAAACCATTAAAGGTTCATTCATTTCGATAGCCATATTATAGAGAGCCGCTGTTGCTGCAATTATTGTCATTGCTGTATCCAGGTTAACCCTAATACTTAGGAATAGTATAGAAAAGAGTCTTTTCCAGACACCATATTCTCTTTCTGCTGTATTTCTAGTTCTTATTGATGACTCATTGTATAGTATTTCAGCCTCTGTATTTGTTTCCCACAGAGGAGTCAAGAGATATGGTTGAGCTCCATATCCAGAGTCTCCAATTAAATGGAACCTCCTAAATAGGCCTCCTTCAAAATTATTTTTCAAATCAGGAGTTACATTGAGCAAAACTGTATTAATATCTTTAATACAATTGGCACCTTCAAACTCATTAAAATATTTTAGAGAAAATAATTTCTTGAATGCCCTACAAAATTGAATTGGGGTTGGATTTCTCGAGTTTCCGCAACAATTTCTTAAAGGACCAAAACATTATTCAGTGCAATCCTAATTAAGGTTCCTTGTTAAAAAAAAATGAATAATTCCTGCATTTTAAGGTTTCCCATAAAGACAGAGCAGAGGTAATAGTAATTTTTCAGCCATTTATAAAGTGCATAGTATTGTTTATACATTTTTTTACCTTTCCATCATTCTGTTTGCAGAACCAAACACAAAACACTAAGTACGTAAATGTTTTTTTTTTCTTAAGTAAAACTCGCTCACTCAAAAAGACAACTGGTATATTTCTTTACATATCCCTACGACGGACAACCTGTTTATGCATAACGCGCGTAGGAGACTTACGGTGTTCTATACACAGTATCATCCGATATTCGAGCGAGATAGGCATAACGAGGGGAGGAGCTTAGAGTGATCCTTCTTGTCTTGTTAATGTTCGTTGACAATACAGACACAACGAACTGAAAACTGTCTTAAATTTTGAGGTCAAAGTCGTCCAAAGTCGCGATTGTGTCCACTTTAACTTAAAGTCGACTTGAAGTTATGAAGACTGTTATAAAATCTATTTTTATATAAAGTTTGCTTCAAAACTCAAAGTAGTGTTAAAGTTTGTTATGAAAACGGCCGTGAACATAAATTCATTAGTTATCTTCTGGTTATTGGTGGTATACGTTTCAGTTAAAGATTTATTCAAAAGACGTTAAGAAAATACTGTTAAAATAAAACAGAATCATCTACTCCGTCTTTATCTTATGGATTTTTCTTGGAAGTAAAATGAAATTGTCATCATTGACACTATTCCGTTTCGATGAATTGGATGGAACAAGCCGGTTCGTGAAAGCTTTGCAATGTCAAGTAAATTATCCAATAGGGAAGTTTTAGGGATTCGAATCTGTTATATATACATACAGTGTGATATTAGTTTCTATTTAGGTTAGTAGAAGAAACGCGAAGAAAAATCAAAAACGAAACACTCGATTGAGAAGAAGCCTTAATAATAATAAATCCTTGAAAAGGGAAACGCGAGATGTCTAACAATGTTGGGAACAGTATAAAAGGGGGAAAATATAAATACAACTACAAATATTTTCAAATGGAAATCTTTTATGTCATCTGACATCGTAGCATATAGTTACCATAGGTAAGTTCAATGCCGATATTTAGTTGATAATTTAATTCAGCTATAATTGTGTTAAATGTAAATTGACCCTATTAAGATTCATTAAAAATTATACAAGTTTATATTTAAATAACAAATTTCGTTTATCAATATATTACTTTTAAATTGCTTTACATCATAAAGCTTTTCATTTGATTCCTTATTCAATTTATTCAACTAGACCAATAAATTCAAGTTTATAAAAATATTTTACGATCTAAAAATCTATCGACGCACATATCAACTTTACACGACGTCTTCTCGTCCAGGTAAGTAAGTATAAAAGGTTTTCTCCTTTTCACTCGGGGTGTCGTTGCTTCGGCTTCGTTGCCAGGAGACGGCGTCGGCATCGGTGGCGTCGGCGTCGGACGTCTCCAAGGCGACACGGCGCCGCCGGTCGCCACCGTTCAAAGTAATTTGCTGCTCTCGCTTTCAGGACTTTCAGGATTCTCTGGGAATACACACGTCCTCGTGTACGCACCAGCAGCACTGAACATATTACGCATGAAAATAATTCATTTATTTTTAATGTATACAGAGTGTTTGATAACAATAGTCACTGAGATACTGGGTGTCCCGAAATACTATGAAAGGAAGACACATTCCAAATGGATTGGTTATTTGATTGAATATAATTTTATGTGAAAAAAGTACCAGACATTATAATCTCCACAAGGTCAATGATATTAATTTAATTTTCCTTTATTTTGAATAAAATAATTTTATTTTAATCAAATTGTCCTTTGAACTCTACACGCGGTCAAAACAAAAAATTCAGGAGGAGGCTCATAGTAGATCAAAGAGGTAATTTTAAATAAAAGAAAATCACAAATTAATAAAAGGGGTCGTAGTTGAACTAAAAATAGACTGTCTTGAAAACATTTTGTTGGGAGTTATATAGAAAATATTCATTATTTTTTCTTATTCTTTTGGGAAACAAACCACAATAATGTTTTTTATTTTTTATTTCGACGTTTCGGTAGCTACCTTTGTCAAGATTAACTAGTAATAAAATAATTTTTAATCCCTATCTGACACAACGAAAAAAGTATGAGAACTAGACAATCAATAATATTTTGAAGTTTAGGACTACAAAACTTTGTTGTCAAATTTTATTAAGGTCCATTCATAGTAGATCACACCTCTGGTAAAATGTGAAATAAAATATTTTATTTTATGACATTCTAACGATATGATAGTCTACTAGAAATGGAATCCAGTGAAGTGCACGTTCCAGGAACGGTTTTTATTGGGATAGCGCTTTTTTTAGCTTATTTTGGAAATGTTGTTAATAAAACGCGTTTGTTGTTACTTTTTTTTGTATGATCATTTTTGTTTTCAAAACATGTATAACTCAGTTTGGTGATTTTGTGTATTGAAGTGTGTATCGATTAACAACTATTCCAATGATAAATCATAAGAAAACCTGGATAAAAACTTATGATGCTATCCTGATAACGCAGGTAATTGATTATTGGAAATTTCTAACTTTGGTAACCAAATTTGACTACATTCGGCTGAAATACTAGCTACACATTTATCTGCATTTAGTTGTATCAAAGCACTTTCTTCGATCTTTCGTCTTTTATTATTGGGCTCTTTCAATATTATTTTTGTCGAATCCCATTAAATTTTATGCCTCTCTTCCCAAGCATGTTTACAAATACCTGACTTAAAGAACTCCCTATCTTTGATGTAATTTTTATGTTCACTTATTCGGACTTTCAATGGTCTAGATGTTTCACCTAAATAGAATTTGTCGCATTCACAAGATATCTGATATATGCAATTTTTTGAAGATTGTTCTTCATTTTTTGGTTTCGTTTTTGTTAAGGTAGATCTCAAAGTATTGTTAGATTTAAAGCTGGTTCGAATGTTAAATTGATTACCAATTTTCTTAATTCTTTCTGACAAACCCCTAACATACGGTATTGTCAAGTTTTTAAAAATTATGTTAGCTGAATTATTAATATTATTGTTATTCTTATGGGGTATTAACAATGAG